>PVKP010040209.1:0-19629 GCA_004027715.1 Plecturocebus donacophilus
CCATTTCTTTTTTGTCAGCCTCACAAACATCTTTTTAAGTTGAACTATATCTGTCATTGCTATTTCCCTATGATTCCTAGCCTACATTCTTCTGTGGATGAAAATGTAATGTATTAGAGAATTTTAACAATTTCTTAATTTTCCCATTAACATTTACTAATAATTTATTTTGATCCTCATAATTTATTGAGCACTGCAGGGACCAGGGTCCTTTCCCCACCTTAGAGAGATTATTTTCACTGCTAAAGATCATAAGCCCAGTGAGAGACAGAGAGGGAGACGGACCCAGCTCTCCTGACACAGGTCCCAAGCCCTTCCCTCCACAGTGCCTACCCTGCCCTCAGGACTTCCTCAGCGTGCCAGCTCCAGCAAAGGGTCTCATTGAGCTCACCTCCCAAAAAGACTTTTCACAGTTCTATAATAATAAATATGCAAGGTTTGTTCCAAGGCATTTAGAAGCGGTTGTTTGGAGACGTGAAGCTAGTCCTCTCCCGGGCTAGGGGAGGCGGAGACGGTCTTGAGCTCCAGGTGAGTAGCTTCTCGTCGCCCAGGCCTGGCATCCCCTCCCCCACCCAGCCTCCCAGGTCTATCCGAAGCCCTCCGGTTCCACTCCCCCTCCAGCCCCCTCTGCTCTGCCCCACCAACTACGTTTTCTCCCACAGCACTTGCCTTAGACTCCTGGACTCGCGAACACTGAAGTGACTTCCTCCTCGCAGGCTTTAGTCGCCATTGCTGAGAAAGGGCTCAGCGCGGTCGCTTACATAACGCAGGGCGGAGCTGCGCTCGGCTCCCACAAGCTTTTCTTTTCTTTTCTTTTTTTTTGAGACGGACCTTCTCGCTTGTCGCCCAGGCTGGAGTGCAATGGCCGATCTCGGCTCACCGCGACCTTCGCCTCCCGGGTTCAAGCGATTCTCCTGCCTCAGCCTCCCGAATAGTTGGGTTTACAGGCATCCGCCACCAAGTCCGGCTAATTTTGTATTTTTAGTAGAGACGGGGTTTCTCCTTGTTGGTCAGGCGGGTCTCCGACTCCCGACCTCAGGTGATCCGCCCGCCTCGACCTCCCAAACATGCTGGGATTACAGGCCTGAGCCTCCGCGCCCCGCCTTGCCCGCAAGCTTTTGGAATTCTGCGGCCGCAGTTCGCTGCGAAGACTGGGATCACCCGTCACCCCGCCCTGATCTATGGAAAATGAAGCGTGTCTACTGATAGGGAAACGAAGTAATGGCGCTGTGGGCTGCGGAGGGCCGAGCTGCCTTTAGGGTTCTGGTTTCCAGCTTTGGGGCACTCACACCTGCTGCTGTGAAAACACAGACCCGCGGAGCAGGAATTCCGAGTCCTGGCTGGAGCGCGATCTGGAATCTGACTTGAATTCTGACTCGGTGGATTCGGATCCGGGTAAGTAGGCAATGCCTGTAATCCCAGCACTTTGGGAGGCCGACGCGGGAGGATCACGAGGTCTGCAGTTCCAGACCAGCCTGGCCAACATGGTGAAACCCCGTCTCTACAAAAAATACAAAAATTAGCCGAGTGTGCTGGCTGGAGCCTGTAATCCAGCTACTCGGGAGGCTGAGGCAGGAGAATCGCTTGTACCTGGGAGGCGGAGGTTGCAGAGAGCCGAGACCATGCCATTGCACTCCAGCCTGGGCAACAGAGTGAGACTCCGTCTCAAAAAAAAAAAAAATAAATAAAAATAAAAATATTACCCTCTTTGAGATTTGTACTTTGCTTATGTAAAACAAAACAAAAACCCTATTCTTGAGCCCAGGAGACACACCCTGACACATCCGGAGGAAGAGGGTCATGCTGTCTGCCACTCACCCCCTCAGGCTCTGAAATAATAATAGCCGTGTATTTACAGACTGAGAGAGAGAAGGCTATGGTAAAAATGTTCATAAGTAGAACTAGACAAAGAGCAAAAATAAAAGGCATAATAAAACTATGTGTTTTAAATTTTCTCTCTCCTTTACTCTTTCTCTCCCCTTTCCTTCCTCTGCCTTCCCTCCTTTCTTCAACACGCCCCGCCCCCCCATCCTTCCCTCCTTTTCCACTCCCTGCTCTTGATCCCCGGGGTATTCCAGCCTGGAGGCCAACACACGCGACCGCGTCCGCCTGGGCAGGTCAGGGAATGGACGCGCTGTCTTCGCATTCTGTGAGCCGAGCGCCCTGGGTCCCGCGGGTCTTGTGTCATTTCAGTGAAGGTCACTCCAGTCTTCGATGGAGGGTGTAAATTAGGATCCTCACTGAAGTGGCGAGACCCTGAGAGGCTTTTTCCCGGCCCCTTAGTTGTGGGTTTTTGTGGGTAAACCCCCATATAGGCACCGAGGAATGAGAGCTAAGCAGAACCCTGGCACAGTTAGGGCTTGAAGAATATCTCACCTTATAGTGTTACTACTCAGCTATTTCCTTTTATATAATCCTTCACATAATCATATATTAGTTTATAGAAATAGAGCTTGAAGAATGCCTTTATGTAATCCTCTATATATAATCATATAATAGTTGATAGTATGAGTGTCTAAAGAATATTTCCATGTATATATATACCTATAATTATATCTTAGTTCATAATCGGAGGAATGCCGAGAGTGGACACAGCACAGAGCATGAATTAATGAATAGCAGTTTATAATCCGAGGGATGCCTAGAGCAGACCCAGGGCAGAGCGTGATTTAAGGGAAAACAGTTATACCAGGGCAAGAATCCATGGCCCAGGTGGCAGCGTTCAGTATCTTAAAGATACCCGCTGTATGGCAGGCTTGGGGCGAGAGCCACTCCTCCTGATAACGGCAATCCACCTTGGTGACTGTGAACTTTATCAGCTCTTGCTACTGTGCTGCTTGAAAAGCATCTTCCCATAGAACCCATTGGAAGCAACCAGAAGGTGGCGGTAACCTTGACAGCTCTGTCACTGCTATGTGACTTATAGCATCCTCCCATAAATCTTCTTAGCAGTAGTTTGCCCATAGATAGAAGTATTGCACACTGCACCCTCTTCACTGCGCACAGCCCACCTTCAAGCCTTGGTGACCTAATGGGGGTGGACCCCTTACTGCACACAGCCCTTGCCTTCGTGGGAACGGGCCCCTTGCTGCGCACTGTCCACCTCCTGGCCTAGGTGACCTAATGAGGGTGGACCCCATGTTTTATTGCTCATGACCCTATCACTATCCTTAAAGATGATTTCACTCACTGCCCTGCCCCCTAACCTATACAGAATAAATACTCATGCTTCTGGACATTCGGGGCCTCGCCTGACACTGCTTATAGGTGGTGTGGCCCCCTGAGCCCAGCTATGTTTTCCTGGTACTTCTGTGTCTTGTCTCTTTATTTCTCAGATCCTGCGCCTCAGCACAGCATAAGGCTCACCCCATGACCCTGTGGGGCACATCAGCCCTACATTTCAGATGTTCCTTCTTGCCTAGTAATGTTCTAGCTTTACCCCAGAGTTAATATTTTAAAATGTATATTTTCCTTGGTGTTGATTTTTAAAATAATTCAGATGTATTTATTACACTGGGTTTGTTGCAGTAAGCCACCTCAAATGTTGCTGTAGAATTAAAGTAAGCTAATAAATGTGTGGTTCTCCATGGAGTTACTGCTAACACCATCTTAAAAATTGATTAACCCAAGTCCAATCACTTCTCAGTCCTCTACTGCCTCCTCTCTGGAGCCATCCTCTCCAAGACAGTAAACCAGAGGGCCTCCCAGCTGGGCTGCCTGCTGCCTCTCACTCAGCTGTCCATCACTTACACAACAGACAGAGTGAGCCTTTCAAATGGGAATTAGAGCTCATCCTCACCACCATGTCCCACAGACACTCCAGCCTCTTCCCTTCTTAGCACAGTGAAACCCCAGTCTCTCACTATTTCCTATCAGCCCCTCGTCACAGGATACCTCTGGCTACTCTGGCCTCATCCTACCCCTCTCAGCCTAGTGAACTCATCTCCACTAACACTGCTTAATCCTGTCTCAGGCACCTCCCCCTGGAACTCCCCATGTGCACCTGCTCCCCAGGGATCCTAAGTGCTCACCCCTTTCACCATTCAGGTCTCTGCTCAAATGTCCAGTGGTTAAGTTCTCAGGCACCTCTTGATCAACAAAATGTATCTCCTACCATTCTCATCACCATCAGTCTTCTAGGCCAAGCATATTCCTCCATAACAATTATCACGGATATTATAATTGTTTTCATGTTTCATTTGTGGTCTGTATCACTGCAACATGTTCTTTGAGGCAGGGACTTACGTAGTCACCACTTTGATTTCCACCATCTAGAAGTCTAAGTACAGAGAAGGGGCTGAATAAATGGGTGAATATAATTGGCACACTGCTTTTGAGAAGCAATTAGATAATATGTATGAAAAGGCTTAAAAATGTTCATGCCCTTTGACCTAATGACTTCTATTTGAGAAATCTGTGATTTTAAAACAAAATGCAAAATATAGAAAGATCTTTAGATATAAGGATATTAATTATTATAATAAACATACAAAAGAAGAGTGGCTAGGTCTTTGTTTGGAAATAGCCTACAGCTGGTGAAAGCAGAGGGTACGAAGATTTTGTAATATGATATAAAAGATATTTTATTGGAAGAATGAGCACAAAGATGATCTATTCAGATCTTTTGCTCATTTTGAAATCAAATTAGTTTTACTTTTATTATGCTGTTGAGTTGTTTGAGCTCCTTATATATTCTGGTGATGGTTCCCTTGTCAGCAGACTAGTTTGCAAATATTTTCCCTCATTTTGTGGGTTGCTTTTTACTTTTTTGATTGTTTCTTTTGCTTTGCAGGAGCTGTTTAGCTTAATGTAATTTCAATGGTCTGTTTTTGCTTTAATTGCCTGTGCTTTTGAGGTCTTACACAAAAACTTTTTGCCCAGACCAATGTGCTGGAGTGTTCTCCACATTTTCTAGCAGTTACATAGCTTCAGGTCTTAGATTGAAGTCTTTCTTCCATTTTCATTTGATTTTTTAATATGGTGACAGATGGGGATCTAGTTTCATTTCCTTCTATATAATTATCCAGTTTTCATATCCTTCTATATAGTTATCCAGCAGGAATTGTTGAAGAGACTGTCTTTTCCCTATTGCATGTTTTTGGCACAATTGTTGAAGAAACGTTGGTTTTAATGCACACATTTATCTTTGGGTTCTCTATTCTGCTCCACGGGTCTATATGTCTGTTTTGCGTGTGTGTGTGTGTGTGTGTGTGTGCCACTACCATGCTGTTTTTCTTAACATAGCTTTGTAGTCAATTTTGAAGTTAGGTAGTGTGATGCCTTCAGCTTTGTTCTTTTTGCTTAGCATTGCTTTGGCTCTTTGGAGTCTTTTGTAGTTCGACATAAATTTTAGAATTTTTTTGTATTTCTGTGAAGTATGTCATTGGTATTCTGACAGGGATGGCATTGAATCTGTAAATTCCTTAGGAAAGTGTTGTCATTTAAAAAATATTAATTCTTCCAATACCTGAGCATGGAATATGTTTCCAAATTTTGGTGTCCTTTCCTGTTTCTTTCATCAGAGTTTTACAGTTCTTTTTCTATTATTTTTTTATTTCTTTGGTTAGATTGATTCCTAGGTATTTCATATTTTTTTGTAGCTACTGTAAATGAGACTACTTTCTTGATTTCTGTTTCAGATCGTACACTGTTGGCATACCCAAATGCTATTGATTTTTGTATGTTGATTTTGTATCCTGCAGATTTACAGAATAAGTTTGCCATTTCTAAGCGTCTTTTTGTGGATCCTTTCCTAGGTATAAAGTCATGTGTTTGTAAACAAGGCTAACTTGATGTCCTTCTTTCCAATGTGGATTCTCTTTATATCTTTCTCCTGCCTAATTGCTCTGGCCAGGACACCCAGTATTATGTTGAATGAAAGTGATGAAAGTAGATATGCTTGTATTGTTACAGATCTTAGAGGAGAAGCTTTCAGCTTTCCCTCATTTAGTATTAGCTATATATTTGTCATATATGGCCTTTATTTTTTCTAGATATGACTCTTCTATACCTATTTGGGTGAGGTTTTTTATCATATAGGAGTGTTGAATCTTTTTTTTTTTTGTCTGAGGTGGGAGTCTCACTTTGTTGCCCAGGCTGGAGTACAGTGGCATGATACTGGCTTGCTGCAACTTCTGCCTCCTGGATTCAAGTGATTCTCATGCCTCAGCCTCCTGAGTAGCTGGCATTACAGGTGTGTGCCACCACATCTAGCTAACTTTTATATTTTTGGTAGAGGCAGGGCTTTGATCTGTTGGCCAGGCTGGTCTTGAACTCCTGACCTCAAGTGATCCACCTGCCTCAGCCTCCCAAAGTGCTGGGATTACAGGTGTGAGCCACTGTGCCCAGCCTAGGAATGTTAAATCTTATCAAACGCTTTTTCAGAATGTATTGAAACAATCATATCATTTTTGTTCTTGATTCTGTCAATGTGATGTATCATGTTCTTTGATTTGCATATGTTGAGCCATCTCTGCATTCCTGGGCTGAATTCCTCTTGACTGTGGTGTATAATCTTTTAGATGCATTGTTGGATTTGGTATATTAGTATTTTCTTGAGGATTTTTGCATCCATGTTCATAGTGATATTGGCCTGTAGCTTTCTTTTTTGTTGTGTTCTAGTCTGGTTTGGTATCATGGTAATTCTGGCCTCATACAATGAGTTCAGAAGTATTTCCTTCTCTTTAATTTTTTTGAGTGTTTGAGTAAGGTTTTTTAAATCTTTGGTGAAATTTAGCAATGAATTCATCAGGTCTCAGGCTTTTCTTTGATGGGAGACTTTTTATTATGGCTCTGATCTCATTACTCATGATTGGTTTGCTGGAGTTCTCTGTTTCTTCATTGTTTAATCTTGGTAGGTTGTATGTATTCAGGAATTTATCCATTCAAAATAGGCTTTCCAATTTGTTGGCACTGTTCTTCTTAATAGCTTCTAAAGATTAATTGTATTTCTGAGGTCTCAGGTGTTATGTCTCCTTTTTTGTTTATGGTTTTATTTATTTGAGTTTTCTCTCTTTCCTCTTAGTCTAGCTAAGAGTTTGTTGATGTTGTTTAATTTTTTTTTAAACAGCTTTTTGTTTCATTGATCTGCTGTTGTCTCAATTTCCTTTATTTCTGCTCTGATCTTTATCATTTCTTTCCCTCTAGTAATTTTGGCTTTGTTTTTTTCATGCTTTTCTAGTTCCTTGAGATACATTGTTAGACTGTTTCTTTGAAGTCTCTCTCTTTTTTTGATATAGGCATTTATTTCCATGAAATTTCCTCTTACTACTGCTTTTACCATAAACCATAGATTTGTTATGTTGTATTTCTATTTTAATTTATTTCAAGAAATATTTAACTTCCTCATTGACCCATTGGTCATTCAGGAGCACGTCATTTGATTTCTATGTATTTGTACAGTTTCCAAGGTTCCTTTTGTTAGTGATTTCTGGTTTTATTCCATTGTAGTCAGAAAAGACATTTTATATGATTTCTATTTTTTTGAATTTGTACATACTCATTTTGCAGCCTAGGTTATGTTCTATTCTGGAAAATCTTCCATGTAGTGATGAAAATAGTGTGTATTCTATAGCAGTTGGGTGAAATGTTATATAATGTCAGTTAGCCCTGTTAGATCTAGTGTGTCAGTTAATTTCACCTTTTCTTTGTTATTTTTCTATCTTGATGATCTGTTTATTCCTACGTTTGGAGTGTTAAAGTCCCATACTAGGGCTAGGCATGGTGGCTCATGCTTGCAATCACAACACTTTGGGAGAATGAAGTGGATGGATCACTTGAGCCCAGGAGTTTGAGAACAGCCTGGAGAACATGGCAAAACTCCATCCCTATTAAAAATACAAAAATTAGCTGTGCATGGTGGCACATGCCTACAGTCCCAGCTACCCAGGAGGCTGAAGTGGGTGGAATGCCTGAGTCTGAGAGGTTGAGGCTACAGTGAGCTATGATCATGCCACTGCACTCCAGCTTGGGTGGTAGAGCAAGACCCTGTCTCAAAAATAAATAAACACATAAAGTTCCCTATTATTCTTGTATTGCAGCCTATCTCTCCCTTTAGATCTATTAACCTTTGCTTCATGTACCTTGGAGCTCCAGTTTTGGGTACACCAATATTTATAGTTGTTCTATTCTCTTATTGAATTGACCCTTTTATCATTATATAGTGACCCTTCTTGTATTTTTTTTTTTAACAACCGTTGTAGTCTATCTTATCTGATACATAGTCTTTCTGCTCTTCTTTTGGTTTCCAAATGCATGAAACATCTCCTTCCACCTCTTCACTGTCATTCTATTTGTGTCTTTATAGGTGAAGTGGATATCTTGAAGGCAGCATAGAGTTGGGTATTGTTTCTTTATCCATTCAGTGGTTTCATGCCTTTAAATTGGAGAGCTGAGATCAATTTAACATATTCAGTGTTATTATTGATAAGTAAGTACTTATTATTGCCATTTTATGGCTTGCTTTCTGGTTGTTTTGAGACTCCTCTCTTCCTTTCTTCATTTGTGCTTAAGTGACTATTTCTGATAGTTTCTTTTAATTTGTTGCCTTTTATTTTTAGTGAATCTGTTGTAGGTTTTTTTGTTGTGGTTACCATGAGTCTCCCAAAAAGCATTTTATGGATGTAACAAAGTTATTTTCAAAAGATGACTATTTATCTTAGATCACAAAGAAAAGAACAGAAACCAAGGCAAAAAAAAAAATCAATCCCCCAAATATTCTACACATTAATACCACCCTCCCTGCCACATTTTGACTTTTAGTTTTCTCAATTTACATAGTTTTATATTACCTCTTAACAGATGGTTGTGCTATTATGATTTTTGATATTTTTCTTTTAACTTTCAATTGTTGTGAGTGAACTGAACATCACAAACATAGTAATAGAGTATTCTAGTTTTTTTCATGTACTTAATTTTACCAGTGGGTTTCATACCTTGAAAAATTTTCTTTTGCACATTAAGTGGGTTTTTTTTCCCTTTCAGATTGAAGAAAAGCCTTTACCACTATTTGCAAGATGGGCTTGGTGGTGGTGAGTTTTCTTGGCTTCTGTATGTCTGGGGAAGATTTTATCTTGTCTTCATATTTTAATGATAATTTTGCTGAATACAATATTCTTGGATAGCAGTTTTTACTTTGAGTACTTTGAAAATGTCATTCTACTTCCTCCTAGCATGTATGATTTATGTTTAGAAATTGGTTGCCAGATGAATTGGAACACCTTTATATTTTTATTGCTTCTTGTATCTCACTGGTTTTAGGATTGTTTCTTTGTCCTTGACCTTTGAGAGTTTGATTATTATATGTCTTGGTGTAGTCTTATTTGGGTTGAATCTATTTGATGTTTAACATTTTCTTGTACCTGGATATTTATATGAATATCTTTTTTGAGTTTTTGAATGTTTTCTGTTATTATATTTTTGAATAAGCTTTCTATCCCTTTCTTTTGCTCAACTCCCTCTTAAACACCAATAATTCTTACACTTGGTCTTTTGAGAATATTTTTTATATCTTGTGGGTGGTCTTCTTCCCCTTTGTTTCTTTCTTTTTTTTAATGTCCACTGATGGTATATCTTTAAATAGCCAGTCTTTGATCTCACTGATTCCTTTCTCTAATTGTTTCTTGCATTTATTGTTCATTTCCAAGATTTCAGTTTGATTTTTAAATTATTACAATCTCTGTGTGAAATTTTTGATAAATTTCTGAATTGCTTTTCTTTGTTATCTTGTAGGTCACTGAGTTTCCTTAAAATTGCTATTTTGAAATCATGGACAGAGAGTTCACAAATCACTATCCTATTAGAGTCAGTCACTGAATTTTTCCTTTGTCCTTTTTGGGAGTTCATACTTTCCTGTTTGCTATTGTTTACTATGGGTAGGTGTCTTTGCATTGAAATTATTAGTTATTTATTCCAGTTTTCTCTGTCTGGCTTGTTTTGATTGTAAGGAATATATTTGCTTGGTGAATCTTCACTACTAGGTCACTGCCTCCTTTTTGGCTCTAGGAGATACCTCAAGCTAGGTTCACCTGGGACCTAGTACATGGTTAGAGTGCTGCCTATCCCACACTGGGGAAATCCCAAAGGGATTATCTTCCCAGTGTGGAAAGGCTGGCTAGAGGGTAATACCTAGGGGACCTACAGCATGGTGGAGTTGAACAGCCACTCTGACTTGGCATCTCTGTTCATTAGGTTACGGAGATCCTGGGGTTGGGGATAATAGACATATCTTCTGTTTGTTTCTGCCTGTCCTGGGAATATGTCTCCCTTCAGGCAATTACTATGCTACCTACGGGTTAAGGGAAGGACAGGTCTCCTGCCAGGGAACCCAAGAAGGTAGGGAAGCTCACCTCAATTCTACTTTTTCCAGTAGAGAAACCACGAATTGAAGAGAAAATTTCCATGTAATTGGTGCTCAGAAGAATTGGGGGTGGAACATTGTGAGTGTGGTGGTACAATTCTACCACCTGCTCAGTCTTTTTCTACTTCTCTGTGGTCCTAGGAACTGTCTTACCCTGATACTTGAGTTCTGAGTTGTTACTGGTATAGATCTTGGCACTGTATATATGTTTTTTTATTTTTGCATGGGGAGAGAAGCCAGCTTGCCCTATGCCACCATTTCAGTACCATTTGAACTCAAATTATACATTTTTTAATGCTTATAATTTTAAAATGTTAAGGTTAAATAATCAAAATAAGTAGTAAAAAATACTAGCAAACTGAATCCAATGGCACATTAAAAAGATAATATGCCATAACAAGTGGGATTTAACCCAGGGAATGCGACTGGTACAGCATACATGATACAACGCATCAGCAGAATGAAGAACAAAATCATACGATCATCTCAATAGATGCAGAAAGAAAACTGATAAAATGCAGCATACTTTCTGTTACAGTTTGGATATTTTTTTTCTCCAAATCTCATGTTGAAATGTGATCCCCAGTGTTGGAGGTGGGGCCTGGTGGAAGGCATTTGGGTCATGGGGGCAGATCCATCATGTATGGCTTAGTGTTGTCCTCGAAATAATAAATGAGTTCTCCCTCTATTTGTTCATGTGAGAGCCAGTTATTAGAAAGAAACTGGCACTGCCTCATCTCTCTCTTGCTCCCTCTCTTGCCATGTGGCATTCCTGCTTCACTTTCATATTCTACCATGAATAAGAGCTTCCTGAGGCCTCACCAGAAGCTGAGCAGATACCACACACAACAATGATCCATGCAAAATTATAAGCCAAATAAATATCTGTCCTTTATAAATTATCCAGTTTCAGGCATTACATTATAGCAATTCAAAACATAACAACACACCTTCATAATAAAAACTCTCAACAAACTAGGCATAGAAGAAACATACCTCAAAGTAATAAAGGCCATATATGACAATCACACAGCTAATATAGTACTAAATGGGGAAAAGCTGAAAGTTTCTCCTTGAAGATCTGGAACAGACAAAGATATCTACTTTCATCACTTTTATTCAACATAATACTGAGTATCTTGGCCCAAGCAATTAGGCAAGAGAAAGAAATGAAAGACATCCATATTGGAAAGGAAGAAGTCACATTAGCCTTGTTCATAGATGACATAATCTTATACCTAGAAAAACCTAAATGCCTTACCTAAACTCTTTTAGACATGATAAACTAATTCAGTAAAGTTGCAGCATACAAAATCAAGTTAAAGAGAACATTAAAAAAGGAGACATATTCTATGCTCATGGATTGGAAGAATTAATATTGTTTCAATGATAACACTGCCCTAAGAAATTTGCCGATTCAATGTAATCCCTATCAAAATACCAATGACGTTCTTCACAACAATAGAAAAAAATTCTAAAGTCTATGTGGAACCACAAGAGACCCTGAAGAGACAAAAGAATGCTAAGCAAAGACAGCAAAGCTGGAGGCATCACACTTCTTCACCTTAAAATTTACTACAAAGCTACAGTAATCAAAACAGCATGGCACTGGTATATAAAACAAACACATAGACCAATGGAACAGAACAGAGAACCCAGAAATAAATCCACACATTTACAGCCAACTGATTTTTGACAGACGATTCAAGAACAATCTTTTCAATAGATGGTCTGGGAAAGCTGAATCACCACATGAAAAAGAATGAAGCTACACCCCTATCTCTCATCATGTAAAAAGAACCAAATCAAGATGGATTAAATACTTAATTCTAAGACCTGAAACGATGAACCTACTAGAAGAAAACAATGGATACATTCTCCAGGACATTGGTTTGGGCAAAGATTTTTTATGTAGGACACCAAAGAACAGGTGTAAAAGCAAAAATAGACAAGTGATGCTATATTAACTTCTGCATAGCAAGGAGGACAACCAACAGAATGAAGAGACAACCTGTTGAGTGCGAGAAATTATTTGCAAACTAGTCATTCAAAAAGGGACGCATATCCAGATATACACAGCACTCAAACAACTTAACAAAAGAAGTTTTTTTTTTTTTTTGGACAGAGTCTTGCTGTCACCAGGCTGGAGTGCAGTGGCACAATCTTGTCTCATTGCAACCTCTGCCTCCTGGTGAGGAGGGAATTCTAGTGATTCCCGTGCCTTAGCCTCCCGAGTAGCTGGGATTACAGGCACTTGCTACCACACCCAGCTAGTTTTTGTATTTTTAGTAGAGACAAGGTTTCACCATGTTGGCCAGGTGTCTCGATTTCCTGACCTCACGATCCACCCACCTTGGCCTCCCAAAGTTCTAGGATTACAGGCATAAGCCACTGTGCCTGGACAACAACAAAATAATTGTAATAATAATCCCATTAAAGGGAGGGCAGAGGATCTGAATAGAAACTTGTCAGTAGAAGACATACAAATGGCTAAGAGATATATGAAATATGCTCAAGATCATTAAACATCAGGGAAATACAAATCAAAAGCACAATGAGATATGCTCTTATCACAGTTAGAATAGTTATTATCAAGAAGACAAAAAAATAAGATGCTAGAAGGGATGTGGAGAAAAGGGAACTCATATGTGCTCCTGGTGGGAATGTAAATTGTGCCATCATTATGGAAAACACTATGGAGATTCCTCAAACCTAAAAGTAGGATGACCTTATGATCCAACAATTCCACTGCTGCATATTTATCTAAAGAAAAGGAAATTATTGTCAAAGGGGTAACTATACCTTCATGTTTATTACAGCTCCATTCACAATAACAAAGATATGGAATCAACCTAAGTGTTCATCAACAGATGAATAGTAAAGAAAATGTGTTATGTATACACAGTGGAATGCTATTCAGCCACAAACATGAAATCCTGGCATTTTGCAACATGGATGGAAGTGAAGGTCAGTATGTTAAGTGAAATAGACCAGGCAAAGAAAGACAAATATTACATGTTCTTACTTATATGTGAGAACTGAAAAAAAAGTTTATCTTATGAAGGTAGAAAGTAGAATAAATAGTTACCAGAGGCTTGAAAGGGTGTGTGTGGGGGCTGGGAGATTAAACGAGCTAGCCTAATGGGTACAAACGTACAGTTAAATAGTAGGGATAAATTCTAACTTTTGATAGCACAGCAGGCTGGCTATAGTTAACAACAATGTATTGTATATTTCACAATAGCTAGAAGAGTGGATTTGAAATTCACCCAACACAAAGAAATGATATATGCTCAAGGTGATGAAAATTCTAAATATTCTGACTTGATCATTATACATTCTACACATGCATTAAAATATTATGTGTATCCCCAAATATGTACAAATATTATGTGCCAGTAATTTTTTAAAAAACCCAACAAGCTCAATACAATAAGAGGTATTTTAAAATGATACAAAATTTATTTGTGTGATAATACTTTGGCAAATATTTCCTTTTTATTAACATCAATTTTTTCTCCTATACGTATAAAGAGAATAATACACAGCATCAGAAGTGGTTGCTTTTCTGAGAGAGAACCCTTTTCCCAGTTAAAAATACTGAATCAGAATCACCATGGTAAATAGGACTTTGGAGAACTACATAGCACTGGGTCTTGCTGTTCTGGGGTGGCCAGACTCAGAGAGGGCTCACCTTCCAGGGAAAACTAAACTTTGGCTCTCTTGTTTTGGTGTTGTTCTTACTGCAAGACCAACATTGCAGAATATCAGCAGAGTCCAGCCAAACGGTTGTATTCTCTTCTATTTCTTACAATATGCACTACCAAGGATGGCGCAGACTGTTATGGGCTAAATTGTGTCCCTCTACCCATATGTTGAGGTCCTATGGTGACAAGATAGAGGGAGAAGATGGCTGTCTAAAAGCCAAAGAGAGAGGCCTCAGAAGCAATCAGTACTGCAATACATTGATCTTGGACCTGTAGCCTCCAGAACTGGGAGATAATACATTTCCACTGTTTAGCTTACCCAGTCTGTGCCACTTTATTATGGAAGTCTTAGCAAATTAAAACAGAGATATCACCTTTTCTACCCAACCCGGTATATGAAAATGAGATTTTTCAAGAGTATGAATTATGTAGAATTCCAAAGCATAGAATAGATAGATTGAAAATTGACAACAGCAGATGATGTAGAGTTTGGGTAGATGTAGGCTGGTTTCCAAGCCTCTGTGGGTCCCATTGTCACCACACGATAGTGGAGATGTTCTCATTCCTTTTCATTTTCACTCAGAGGAAAATGTGTGGGTCCAAACTGGTATATTAGCAGAAGATATATTTAACTGATTTGAGATATTGAGGGAGAAAGTCTTGCTGTACTTTTATAGAAAGATGAATGATAATTATCATCACTAAAGGGCTTTAGGTAGGGCATTGCTGGTATTATGTTTTCCTCCTGCGTTAAGGTGCATGTTCCTAAAAAGCCCTGTCTATCAGTAAATGGCGTCACTCAAATTTTTCTCTTGTCTGTCGACCCATTGGTCTTCACTTTATGTCAGTAAGGTTACCAGAATGTTTGTGTTATTCCAGAATTCACAGATGAATTTAAAAGTCCCTAGTAGTAGAGAGCCTCTCCTTAGGTCACACAGCAACCGAGTGTGGTGAAGCAATGACAGGCACATGGCAACCTTGGTCCATACTCCAGTTCTCTAGGTGCCATGAGAATTGCAGCCTTTGGTTCATTTTCCATTTTTTAAAAAATCTGAATGAGTGAAGGAAAATGCATGTTGACAACAAAGTGCCAGAGACCTAAGTCCGTTCCTTAAACCTACAGGGTTGGGGCATGGAGAGAGAGAGGCTGCCACTGATTCTCTAAATTCCAGCTTCCATTGTCAGTCACACAGCTGGAAGCAGGAAGAAGCTTTCTCTTCTGCACTTGGAACAATGGGATAAATATGTCAGAGAGTCCCACATCTACCATGGAAGACAAGGGTCCCTTCCATTCCTTGAATCATGCCCATTTTTCTAATTACATGTGTTTTCCAACAACACGTAACTCTATCTCCTCCCTTCAAACACCGATTATCACAGTACAAACATAACAACAGCACAAAGGAGTTACTACTGAGCCTGAAGCTCTGAGTTGAGACTTTGTTTTATATTTAGGTACTTGTGAGTCATTGCAGAATTTTGCTTGACTCCACCATGACTCAATTTGATCAAGGTCTATATGCTATGGGACCTCTCTAGTTCCTCATCAGAATTACAATGAATGCCATGTCCAGCTCCTGGGGTGCCTGATGGCAATGAGCAGCAGCTCCTCTTAAATTTTTCTCTGCTTGTTGGGCAGCACTTTGCGGGTGACCAAGGCCTCATAGACTTCATCACTGCTGGGCCACATGGTCCAAGGCTCCTGGGCACAATGAATCCATGGTCTTGGATTCACCTCTGACATGTAATGACATTTACTTTTGGGCTTTCACAAGTGATCTTTGGTTGAGATGGAAGGAAAAGATGCAGGGTCACAAAACTTCTCACCGTCCAGGGACCAACCCCCTCCGCCCTCACTTTCACTCAGTGACTACATGGCCATTTCATTAAATTCCTGAGGACATGGCCAACAGAAACAACAACACAGGGAAGTGCCTTACCCAGAGTTCCATGGAAGGCTGGCTGGAGCCCTTTAGATCATTTACCTACGTCTGTTGGGATTTCTCTAGCATGAAATGCTCCAGAGGCAGTCATACCATAAGCTTGGATCCTCCAACCCATTGAGTGTAAAGGTAGTAGCCCTGTCTAAATGAGCACTGAATTCTAGAGATACCAAGAAACCATCTAAGTTCTGAATTCTGAGTCCGAATCCTGGAAGTTGGCTTCTGGCCAGGAAGCAGGTGTCACTAACTCTGATCCACAAAAGCAGCCCACGGCTCTATTTGCTCTCCTGATCTGGCAAATCTTCACTGCTTTATCAGCCCATCCATTTACTCAACCAGATTTTACAAATAAGTATATTTTCCACCTTTTCCCATTGTACTCACTGGAAGGAATGGTTTAAATTACCTAATCAGCAATTCCTGGAAACCAAGCCACCACGTATATACAATCATTTTTTGAGACAGAATCTCACTTTTGCTACCCAGGCTGTAGTGCAATGGTGCGATTTTGGCTCACTACAACCTCCGCCTCCTGGGTTCAAGCGACTCTCCTGCCTCAGCCTCCCGAGTAGCTGGGATTACAGGTACACGCCACCACGCCCAGCTAATTTTTTGTATTTTTAGTAGAGATGGGATTTCACTATGTTGGCTTGGCTGGTTGCGAACTCCTGACCTCAGGCAATCCACCCACCTTGGCCTCCCCAAGTGCTGGGATTACAGGCATGAGCCATTGTGCCCAGTCACATGTATATACAATCTTATATGTTAGTGTCGCATACGAGAAAGAAAATGCAGAGGTACCAGTAGTGGCCACCTAAGCAGTGTAACATAGAGGTAATAAAAATAAATAGTTGGGTAGCATCTATCTACACCATGATTAAAATACATAGCAATAAATTATAACTTCTAAGAGAATAATCTCTAAGTTATAACTTGTAAGAGAATAATCTCTATGTGTAATACATGACTATGACTCTGATAGACAAACCTCGGAGTACTGTCTGAAGACACTTCTCATTACCTTCACTTCATGAGCCAGATAGTGTGAAATGAGAAGCAGAGATCTGAAATGTGTGGCAAGCCTCTCTGCAAAGCAGTAGAGTAACATTCTACATGAGCAAATCAAAGCAATCTTCTCACAAATGACACTGGATGTATGGTGTGGGATGTGTGTCCTTAACTATAATGGAGCTAATGCTTTAAGTAGGTAATCATTTTACATGAACAGGATTCTAAATGACTTATTAGCTGTCAGTTAGCCAGAAGTTGTTCTCATTGCTAAAAGGGAGACCCTGCCATGAACCAGAATTTCCCAGGTGGAGGTTACTTGCAGTCATCAACTTCTTCTAACAGGGTAAATGTCCTGTTTTTTCAGTCAGGGGAAACAGACTTTCAAAAGTGGTCTCTGGCTGACGGATCCCATCATGAGTGGGGGATTTGCCAAGTCACTTCTCCCTGTTCCTGCTGGGTTTGGGGATGGTGAACCGAGTGAAGACACAAACTCTGAGAAGAAACCAGGGTTCTCAGATGCTGGAACTCCTCTCCTCCATGACCTTTTCTTCTGCTATGCCTGGGTCCTATCTCTTGTCATCCCTTAGGCCTCCTTCTGGCCAAGAACCAGGCCCTCCTTTTATTTTTCTGGTGGTGGCACGTTCCTGTAATCCCAGCTACTCAGGAGACTAAGGCTGGAGGATAGCTTGAACCCAGGAGGCGGAGGTTGCATTGAGCTGAGACCACACCATTGCACTCCAGCCTGGGCAACAAGAGATAACCCTGTCTAAAAAAAAAAAAAGAAAAATTATGATAAACACCCCTTTACGCTGACTCCTGACTTTCTGATTTCCCTTCATCTCCACTGACATCAGGACGTTCCTGAGCATCAAAAAAGTCCTGCAATTATAGCCATTTAGAATTATTGAAAAACATAGGCACTCTCTTCCAAACCTATATTTGTTAAAGCCGCAGAGAGAGTATTTTCTGGTTTCTTGGGAGACAGGGAGGATGAAGGGGACACTCATGCCCAGAACATCTATTCCAACACGTCTGTCTTCATCAGCATTTGGTTCCTTCCTATACATTATATCAAAACATTTCTCACATCTAATCCTATTCAGTTAGGCTATGACTAAGTCAAATTTAAAAGCAACTCAATATTTAGAACCACTCTGAGTGTGGAAAATCTCAAATCGTTTTTGCCCTGCTCTCACACTACAACGACTATAAACATGGCAGACTTCTCTGATGAAATGTAAGGAATTTCTCCAACAAACAAGCATTTGGTTCTGTGATGGACACCATCTGGGTGTCCTCTAACTCAATTCTAACACTATTTCCCTATATATAACATCACATCCCATGGGTTGAGGGCGCAGTCCCTACAACTGTCCCCTCCCAGTCCTGATGCTGATCTCAAGCCTCAGGTTATTTTGCTTGTGTTTCTAACTGACTTGCTATAAATCAGGGCTCCCACAACTCACTTCTCAGATTTGATTAATTTGCTAGAATGGCCCACAGAACTCAGAGAAACACTCACATACACTTACCAGTTTATTTTAAAAGGTATTCTAAAAGATACAAATAAAGAGCCACATGAACAGATACATAGGGCAAGTTCAGAAGGGTCCCCAGTGCAGGAGCCTCTGTCCCATTGGGTTGGGATGCACCACCCTCCCTGGCACATGGCTAAGTTCTTGTTCACCTTCCTCTAAGCCTCCCTGTGTTCAACTATCCAGAAGCTCTCCAAACTCTGCCCTTTTGAGTTTTGATGGAAACTATATTTCGTATGCCTAATTCATTAAATCGTTGGCTATCAGCTTAACCTTCAGGCTCTCTAGCCTCCTTGCCAATGATATGATCCTTATCTAGAAAAACCTAAAGACTCCACCAAAAAACTATTAGATCTGATAAATAAATTCAGTAAAGTTGTAGAATGCAAAATCAACATACAAAAATCAATATAATGTCTATACATTGGTAATGAAGTAGCTGAGAAAGAAATAAGCAATTCCATTTACAACAGCTAGAAAAAAATAACTAGGAATGTTTAAGCAAGGAAGTCAAAGATCTCTTAAAAAGAAATCTGGTCAACACTGATGAAAGAAAAAAGAGGATGCAAACAAATAGAAAGATATTCCATGCTCATGAATCAGAAGAATTAATATTAGTAAAATGACCATACTTCCCAAAGCAATCTAGACATTCAAGGAATTCTCAATAAAAATACCAATGTTGAGGGGGAGGATCCAAGATGGCCGCATAGGAGCAGCTCAGGATTGCAGCTCCCAGTGAAAGTGCAGAGGCTGCTGTAGGTGATCCCCAGGAAGAAGGGCCTGGAGTGGACCTCAGCAGTTCTACAGCAGAGAGGACAGACTGTTAGAAGGAAAACTAAGAAACAGAAACAACTTCATCATCAACAAACTAGAAGACCACTCAGAGGCCCAGTCTGAAAGTCAGCAACTACAGAGACGACAGGAGGATAAATACACAAAGATGGGAAGAAATCAGCGCAAAAAGGATGGAAACACCCGAAACCAGAACACCTCTCCTCCAACAAGGGATCACAACTCCTCCCCAGCAAGGGAACAAGGCTGGACGGAGACAGAGTGCGATGAAATGACTGAAT
>PVKP010040210.1:0-19627 GCA_004027715.1 Plecturocebus donacophilus
TCACAGAAGTTTCTTATTATCCACCTTCTGAAGCCTAATTCTGATGATTCTTCACACTCGTTTTCCATCAAGCCTTGTTCCGTTACTGATGAGGAACTAGCGTCCTCTGTAGAAGGAGAGACTTTCTGATTTTGAGTGTTCTCAGTTTTTTTACGGTGGCTTCTTGGCATCTTTATGGCTTTATCCATCTGTCGTCTTTGTAATTACCCACTTTCAAATTAGGTCTCTGAGTGGACGTCCAGCTTGTTAATTCCCAGCTCTGGAATCTATGTAATTTTCACTGTGCGACTCACAACGCTAGCTAAAACAGCAGCGTTGAAATTCGTGGTGCTTTTCTGCCCGGGGGTCTCCGGTCTGGCTTCTCAGCCCCTTTTTCGGTCAGCTGGATGGACTGCTCTGACTTCCCAGAGCTCCAAACATCATCCAAAAGGAGACTCAGTCCCGTTTACTCAGCACCAAGAGCCGCCGAGCCGAGGCGCCGGCAAAAAAGCCACGCCAGCCGAAAGGGTCGCGCTGGCGACCTGTGGGGCTCCTCCGCTGGGAATGTCCTGGTCCGTGGGCAGCAAAAATTTATCGGTAAGTGTGGCGTCCACTGGCTCTCTGCGCTTTTACTGGGAGCTGTGATCCTGAGCTGCTAGTGATCGGCCATCTTGGATCTCTCTCCCCGCTCTCACAGTATTGACGGTAAAATGGTACAACCACTTTGGAAAATAGTTCGGGTTTTTTTTTTTTTTAATTAAACATATATCTAACATATTACCCAGCTATTCCATTTGTCAGTATTTAACCTAAGAGGGAGGAAAATACACATCTTCAGAAAGACTTGTACACAAATGTTCATAGCAACATTACTTATAGCCAAAAGCTGGAAATGACCCAAATGTCCTTCAATAGGTGAATGATAAACTGTACATCCATACAATGGAATACTACCTAGTAATAAAATGGTAAGTTGTTGATACATGCTGCAACATAGATGAGTTTCAGAATAACTATCTTGAGCTAAAGAAGCCAGACAAAAATTAGTACGTACGACATGATTCCATTTATATAAAATTCCAGAAAAGGTAAACTACTCTATAGTGGCAGAAATTAGATTGGTGGTTGCCTATGCATGGAGTGCTGAATTATAAGGGATCATGAGGAAATTTGGAGAAATGATAGAAATAACCTTGAATGTGGTGATGGTTTTTTTGGGTGTGTAGATATGTCAAAACTCATCAGATTAGATACTTTAAATGTATGCAGATTATTGTATGTATTTATACCTCACTGAAGTTGAAACAAATTAAGCAATTTGGTAGAACTAGTCTTTGCTCATTAATCTTAATTTTTTAGGTTATTCTTACATATTTATTCTCCAATACAAACTGTTAGTCAGCTGGTCCAGTCCCAAAAACAATCCTGTCATTACTTGTAATTGGCTAGTGTTCTTCATAGATATAGAGAGAATTGCTATCTTTATAATACTGAGTAGCTCAAAGTATTGTGTTATGTTCATTGCTATTTTATTTTTATTTTTTATTTTTGAGTCGGAGTCATGCTCTGTTGCCCAGGTTGGAGTGCAGTGGCACAGTCTGGGCTCACTGCAGCCTCCACCTCCCAGCTTCAAGTGATTCTCTTGCCTCAGCCTCCCAAGAGCTAATTTTTATATTTTTGTAGGAACAGGGTTTCACCATGTTGGCCAGGCTGGTCTCGAACTCCTGATCTCAGGTAATCCACCTGCCTCGGCCTCCCAAAGTGCTGGGATTATAGGCATGAGCCACCACACCTGACCATTTATTGCTATTTTAAGTGAGATCTGTCATCATATTTATTTTTTAATTGTTGGTTATTTACATATAGAGAACCTGGGTGCCTTAATTGAAATTTCTTATTGTTTAAATGGCTTTTCAATTAATCCCCTGTTGTTTTCAAGTATACTCAGTACACTTTCTGAAACAGCCAACAAAGGGAAGATAATGAGCTTCAGAGCTCTGATCATACCAACACAGAACTTGCCTCTTCATTTCCATTTTTATACATCCTATTACTTTCTCTTATCTAGCTGTATCAGTTGTATTTTTTCTTTTTTTAGTGTGAAGGTGTAGCCTGCTTGCTACACATACACCCAAGATTAAAACCTTTTTTTTTTTTTTTTTGAGACAGGATTTTTCTCTGTCACACAAGCTGGAATGCAGTGGTGTGATCACAGCTCTCTGCAGCCTCAGCCTCTGAGGCTCAAATGATCCTCCCCCTTCAGCCTCCTGAGTAGCTGGGTCTACAGGCATGCACTACCACTCACCAGTGGCTAATTTTTAAATTTTTATTTGAAGAGATGGGCCCTCACTATTTTGCCTAAACTTAAAATCTTTTACTTTTTAAAAATATATTTTAGAAATTACTTCCCAAGATGAAGGTGTTACTATACAGTGGATATCATCTGTAGAAGCAAAGATTGAAGACAAAAAAGTTCAAAGAGAAAATAAACTAACTTCAGGAAAGTTGGAGCATCTCAGAAAGGAAAAGGTTAGAAAAATGTTTTGGCACCAAAAGTATGTATATTTTCTGACCTAGTGACTTATTCACTAGATTTGGTTATTCTCTTGGTAATGAGAATATAGTTTCATTAAGATAGAAGGTTAGTTACATTCATTTAGATTTTACTTTAATGAAAATGTAAAGCAAAGTAGGCATTTGTGCTGTAGCTGAAAATTTTAAAATTTAAAATTAAAGATAATATATAAAATTCTTGACCTGCTCAACTTTCAAGATTGATAGTGTGTTTAGAATTAAAATTTTAAAATGTTATAGCCTTTTTCAGTAAACAAAATGTGGCTCCCTTTCTTCTCTGTGTTGAGCTCACTGGTTTGGAAGGATTTCCTCTAACACAAATTAGAGGGTTAGAATTCTTAAGAAAGGTATTTTATGACTTGGGAATATGAGGAGTAGGATATGGGAGAAACGACAAATACACCTTTTTTGTGTCTGCTGTACACATGCTATGTTCCTGATGGAGAGATATTTTCAGGTCACTTCAGGAATTGTTATGGCAATGCTTCAGTAACCCAGAAACCAGAATTTGACTGTCTCTGGACTAGAGAATGGGGAAACAAACCAAATCAACACTGCTAGATTCCACTATTTGGCATTCAGTTTTGATAAGTAGAGTTTTAGGGTAAATCATCAAAAAGCATTGGTACTTTATGCTAACCACCATATTAAAATAGTAGATGGATTCAATGCCTGTTTTCTGGAAGTTTATTTAAGGTTAGAAGTTATGACTATGACAATAACATATTAATATGAAGAAAGCATAGATATTTTATGAATATTTTCTATGAAAGGGCATGAATTATACCTAGTATCTATGATATTTTGGGGCTTGGATTTAACCAAAAAGTTTAATATGCTGCTAAAGGTTATCCCAGAAACTGTTAATGTTGCTTTATAACATCTGAGAAGATAATTATTTGGCTATATCCATGGTGGCCTGTTTACTTCACTTTTCAGGTAAACTTCTTGCGGAATAAACACAAAATTCATGTCCAAGGAACCGATCTACCTGACCCAATTGCTACATTTCAGCAACTTGACCAGGAATATAAAATCAATTCTCGACTACTTCAGAACATTCTAGATGCAGGTTTCCAAATGCCTACACCAATCCAAATGCAAGCCATCCCAGTTATGCTGCATGTGAGTATGAAGATCTAGAATGCCTGTGACATTCCTTCCTCTGTGTGTTTGCTCATTGTCTTCCCTCTCTCCTTGAAATCTCTCTTTCCACATTATTCTCCCCTGTTAAAATCCTTCCCACTTGCTTTTAAGGTTCATCTCAAATCCCTGTGCCTCCATAAAAGTTGTCTTGATCACTCCACCTAGAAGCGATCTTTTTCCTTTCCCAGTACCCTTGCCCTACATAGCAATTCTCCATGGTATTTGGTGTGTTCTTTTCCTTGCAGCATTTATTTTACATTTTACACTACTGTGTATTTGCCCCAATCATACTTATCTTTTTCATTTTCCTATTGTGTAACCCCTTGGAGAATGGGGATTATGTTCTATTCATTCGTTATTTATTGCCCAGGAACTATTCCAGAAATACAAATGGTTTCTAAAGTTCTTGTATATAACCTAACTTATATTTTTTTTCCAAAGTATACTTTACATACAATAAAATGCATAGATTTTTAAGTGCCCAGTGAGTTTTAGCAATGCAAACCCTGTGTAACCACCACTCCAGTGAAGATATAGAACGTATCTGTTACCCCAGACAATTTTCATGTGCCCTTTCCATTGAGTCCTCACCCTACCCCGATCAGAGGCAACTACTGTTTTGATTTCTACTGCTATATATTTCTTGTACCTGTTCTAGAGTTTTATATGAGTGGAATCACACATTAACCTTTTATTTCTGGTTTCTTTTGTGTAATGCTTTTGAGATTCGTGCATACATACATCAATAGTTTGTTACTGAGTAGTATTATGTTGTATGAATATACCACAATTTGTTATTCAGTCACTTGTTGATAGAAGTATGGATTAACTTGGGTTTTTGGACATTAAGTTTCTCTGAGGTTTGTTTTTGTAGCAATGAAAGTTGAGTTTTTTCCCCATGTAACTGAGATGGCCTTCAGTTCAAAGGATATAAGATACCTTTTCGTCTATACTAGTCCTTTTCATTTTCTTTGAGAGCTGAAATGAGAGTACATTCATACATTTAAATGATGCTGTTGACTCATGTTGTAGTGTATTTGCTTTTAATTTTTGTTTAAGGTTGTTTCTGTCATGGCTTTAGTTTAAATCTTTAAAAATCACGGTGACTTTTTGAAAATTGTCTCCTATAAATACTCTGTCCCTCAGGTCATTGCCATTTTTTATTTCTGACATTCAGCCATTCTGTTATTTAATAAAACCTTCCATAGTAATTGAGCAATACAGATACCAGGACAAAACATTGGTTTTATAATTTTATTTTGACAATAGTTTAGTGGAAAAGAAAAATTAAAATAAAGGACATAACTTAGGTTATGGATTATCTTTGGGTTTTAGTTATCCACATTCTTTACACCCATTCAAAGGGAATTCGGGGGCAATGCTCAGAAACTTTGTTGGAGTAATGGTGGCATGGATGGATGATGTTAGGAAAGCAAACACGACTTGAATGATTGGATTCATTATTTAAAATTTTATTTGTTTTTTTTTTTTTTGGCTGGTAGCATTATTTGAGCAGACTGAAAAATTTATGTACTTTTCTTTGTAATGTTTAATATGCCCTATGTTTTTAGGGTCGGGAACTTCTGGCTTCTGCTCCAACTGGATCTGGAAAAACACTAGCTTTTAGCATTCCTATTTTAATGCATCTGAAACAGCCAGCAAATAAAGGCTTCAGAGCCCTGATTATATCACCAACACGAGAACTTGCCAGCCAGGTATGACTTGTAGCTTTTGAAGAGAATGTGATTGGTGTTTAGTTTACTTCAGTGATCTTTCTTATTTGAAGGTAATAAAAAGATCATAAAAGAGTAAGGTGCATGTCTTCTGTCATGGTCAAGTATTCTCTACATAGCACAGTGCTCTGGATCTTACTCCATATGGGCAAATCTGTTAAGTCTTTCTATGAGTTTCACAGTGATTTTCATATTTACACTTCTTTGGTAAATGCTTTAGGGTCTTTGAAGTTGAAAGGCTACTGAAATACAGTCCTTCTTGGACATTTATTTTTCTCATCTAAAAAAATGAAAACTTGGCTGGGCACAGTGGCTAATGCCTGTAATCCCAGCACTTTGGGAGACCAAGGCAGGCAGATCAGTTGAGGTCAGAAGTTTGAGACCAGCCTGGCCATCATGGTGAAACCCTGTCTCTACTAAAAAAAAAAAAATACAAAAATTAGCTGGGTGTGATGGCGGGCACCTGTAATCCCAGATACTCAGGAGGCTGAGGCAGGAGTATCGATTAAACCTGGAAGGCAGAGGTTGCAGTGAGCTGAGATCACGCCACTGCACTCCAGCCTGGGCGACAAGAGTGAGACTCCATCTCCAAAAAAAAATAAATAAAGCAAGAAAAAAACTTATCTTAGTTTTAGTTTTTATTTATTTATTTGGTTGTTTTTAGCCACAGATTCTTACTCTTGCCCAGGCCGGCATGCAGTGTTGTGATCATGGCTTACTGCAACCTCAAACTCCCGGCTCAAGAGATCTCCCATCTCACCCTTTTGAGTAACTGGGACTACAGGCACATGCCACTACACCTGTTTTTTTTTCCTTTTTGTGGAAACAAGGTCTCCCTATGTTGCCCAGGCTGGTCTTGAACTCCTGGATTCAAGTTATCCTCCCACCTTGGCCTACCAAAGTACAGGGTTTATAGGCATGAGTCACTGTGCTTGACTCATCTCAGTTTTTTTTGAGAAAGGAAAATTATACCAGTGATCAGTTCCACCCTCCCAATGTGCTTAATATAAAACATATATCAAGTATGAAATCGTCTTGTAATAGTACTGTTTTTTTTTTATTTTTGTTTTTGTTTTTTTTTTTGAGACAGTCACGCTCTGTGGCCCAGGCTAGAGTGCAGTGGCACCATCTCGGCTCACTGCAACTTCCGCCTCCCAGGTTCAAGTGATTCTCCTGCCTCAGCCTCTTAAGTAGTTGGGATTACAGACTCATGCCATCATGCCTGGCTAATTATTTTTGTATTTTCAGTAGAGATGGGATTTCACCATGTTGGCCAGACTGGTCTCCAACTCCTGGTCTCAAGTGATCCGTCCACCTTGGCCTTTCAGAGTGCTGGGATTGCAGGTGTGAGACCTGGCACCAAGCCAATAGTATTATATTCTGAAAACAGTACATAGCAGGTTAGTTTTATCTCTGGGAACTAGTTTCCTCCACCTGAAGAAATTATTGACTTGTATTAGGTATTGATGTTTCAAAATGCTGAAACTTCTATTATGAGTTTAATTTCAGATATTCATGGATTGGTAGTAGATTTATTAATCATGTAAAAGAGAGTATACATCTTGTCCAAGTATGTTAGCAGCTAATGTTTTTCTTTTTTTTTTTTTCTTTTTTTTTTAAGATTCACAGAGAGTTAATAAAAATTTCTGAGGGAACAGGATTCAGGATACACATGATCCACAAAGCAGCAGTGGCAGCCAAGAAATTTGGACCTAAATCATCTAAGAAGTTCGGTAAGGAATTCATGCATGGGATGTAAAGCATGTAAGGAATCTGGAAATTATAAATATCCCAATTGCTATGTAAGAGTTGTTAAAGTATAGTCATGTATGTATAAAATTTGAATTTTAGAAGAACTAAAGAGATCCCCTTCTCATTCTACTGAGAAGTTATACATAAATATATACCAGTAGTTCTCAACTAGAGGCAATCTTGCCCCCTCACCTTTCACCACAGGGACATTTGGCAATAATCTGGAGACATTTTTAATTGTCACAACTGGAGAGAAGTGCTACTAGTCTATAGCCAAGAATGCTATTAAACATTCTGCAATGCACAAGACAGTCCCCTGGAATGAAGCATTAGCTGGTCCAAAATGTTAACAGTGCTGAGGCCGAAAAATTCTGATTTATACTATTGATTTTTAATCTGCCATGGAAATACTCTGGCAGATAAGAATGGCATGCATAGCTGGGTGAAGTGACTCACACCTCTAATCCCAGCTACAGGTGTGGAGAAGCCGAGGTGGGAGGATTGCTTGAGGCCAGGAGTTTGGGACCAGCCTGGGCAACATAGCCAGACTCCATCCCTAAAAGAAATTTTAAAACTTAAAAAAAAAATTAGCCATGCATGGTGGTGCGCACCTATACTCCTAGCTACTTGGGAGGCTGAGGCGGGAAGATCACTTGAGTCCAGGAGTTCAAGGCTGCCATGAGCTATGATTGTACCACTGTATTCCTGAGCAACAGAGTGAGACTCCCATCTTAAAAAAACAAAAAGAATGGCTTACATCCCCACCCTTTTATCAGCCAGAGAATCTGCTTTCGTCTGTTTTTCTTTTTGTTTTTTGACATCATCCACTTGGAGAAAAGCTTTCATCTGTTTAGTGGTTGTTGTTGTTTTTTAATCTTGGGCCTCTGCATAAAATTCCATTTTAAAAAAAGGATTTTGCTGGGGGAAAAGAAAGGTTTGAAAATCAAATTGTTCTTGCCTCTTAGAAATTGAGAAGAGGCTGGGTGTGGTGACTCATGCCTGTAATCCTAGCATTTTGAGAGGCTGAGACAAGGAGATTGTTTGAGCCTAAGAGTTCGAGACCAGCCTGGGCAACATAGGGAAACCCTGCTTCTATAAAAAAATAAAAGTAAGAAAAAAACAATTAGCCAGGTGCAGTGCCTGTAGTCCCAGCTACTCAGAATCCTGATGCTAGAGGATGTCTTGAGCCTAAGAGTTCGAGGCTGCATGCAGTGAGCTATCGTATTCCATCCAGCCTAGGTGACAGGGCAAGACCCTGTCTCAAAAAAAAAAAAAAGAGTTGAGAAGACTGCTCAAATATACTCAAAGGAAAGTAGTGATATACTAGTTTGGTGTTGTTGGCTATGACTACTTCCCACCTGAGGTTATTAACTGAAATTGAGGAGGCTTAATTCCTAGTTCAAGAGGGATAAATCTTGTTTTTGCAATTTCTACTGTTTGTTTTTCCTATAGATATTCTTGTGACTACTCCAAATCGACTAATCTATTTATTAAAGAAAGATCCCCCAGGAATCGACCTAACAAGGTACAGATGATATTTTCATGTGTGTTTTTCTCTTAGTTGATTCTATTTCATCTTCCACTGCTTGTATTTTTGCCCTTTGGAGCTTGCTATTTGCTGCCTTCAGTCAGTGTTGGCACTGAGAATAATGATTTTTAAAAAACTCATAGAAAAGAAAACTATCTGGTCTGGAAGAAAGTTACACATTTTGATAAGCAGTACAGAATTCTCCTAGGCCTTTTTGTGTCTTTCGGCAATGGTGATGGAGTTAAGTTTATGAAAAGCTCTGTTGTCATTAATGAAAACATATCTTTGAGGCTATTGGAATAGGGACATTGAGCTGTATTTATCTTGTTTTTACCTTTTTCCTGCTGTGTTAGTCCGTTTTCATGTTGCTCTAAAGAACTACCTGCAACTGGGTAATTTATAAAGAAAGGAAGGTTTAATTGACTCACAAGTCTGGGCATGACTGGGAGGCCTTAGGAAACTTACAGTCATGGCAGAAGGAGAAGCAAGGGATATCTTACATGGTGGAGTGGGGCGGGGAGGAGAGAGAGACAGAGAGAGAGACAGAGAGGAGACAGGAGAGACTGCCCCCATGATCCAATCTCCTCCCACCAGCTCCTTCCCTCAACACATGGGGATTACAATTCGAGACGAGATTTGTTTGGGGATATATAGCCAAACCATATCACCTGCTTATTTTTCTTATTTTTTTTTCTGGTATGATAAAGTGGATCTGAGAAGCAGCATCATAGTTTGACTTCCTTATGTGTTCGCCGTCCACCACAGTGTAGTGAAGTGTCTTGGATGTTTCAGTTCAATACCCACGAGTTGTTTTGTTATTTCTTAGTGTTGAGTGGCTTGTAGTAGATGAATCAGATAAACTGTTTGAAGATGGCAAAACTGGATTCAGAGACCAGCTGGCTTCCATCTTCCTGGCCTGCACATCCCACAAGGTCAGAAGAGCTATGTTCAGTGCAACTTTTGCATATGATGTTGAACAGTGGTGCAAACTCAACCTGGACAATGTCATCAGTGTGTCCATTGGAGCAAGGTATTTGTTTTTCAAAATTATCTCTTTGATTTTTTTTTTTTTTTTGAGACGGAGTCTTGCTCTGTCGCCAAGCTGGAGTGCAGTGGCACGATCTCGGCTCACTGCAACCTCAGCCTCCTGGGTTCAAGCAGTTCTCCTGGGTCAGCCTCCCGAGTAGCTGGGACTATAGGTGCACACCACCACGCCCAGCTAATTTCGTGTTTTTAGGAGAGATGGGGTTTCACCATGTTGGCCAGGATGGGCTCAATCTCTTGACCTCGTGATCCGCCTGCCTCGGCCTCCTAAAGTGCTAGGATTACAGGCGTGAACCAACGCACCCGGCCGATTTTTCTTTAATACAAGTCTTTTCTTAAGACTGAAGGAGCTAGGTTTCTTGGCCTGAGACTAACGAGAGAGAGTTTTACTACTTGAAATGTGTTCTTTTAAGCCAAGAATGTTTAAGGATCTTCTATTTTAGAGTAATCCAAAAGGAGGTTCTTATATTGTCATATTAACATTCCTGTCATCATGCTCTTAGGTGTTTTTTTTCCATCCACAAGAGTATAACATGAGCTCTGTGGCCACCCAGAGTTTCAGTTTCTTTGATGGCTTAAATAAGTAGACCAAAGAGGAAGAATCTGATGTTACTGAGCCACTTGATTTATATTTCCTTTTAAAAAAAACTTTGGGGAGTGTTTTATGCTAAATAAATGCTCAGTGATAGAAAAAAGTTTAAAGAAATTATGATATTGCTACTTGATGGATTATTACATAACCCTGGAAATGATGTAGGAAGACTGCAGCTATATGAAAAAGTGTTTATAATACCAAATTAAGTAAAAATGTAGCCAATGGAACAGTAAAGAATACCCTATTTTAAACCTAAAATTCCTGTGTATAAGAAGAAAGCACCGCCAGTGAAGGGGCTCACACCTGTAATCTCAGCACTTTGGGAGGCCAAGCAGGCAGATCACATGAAGTCAGGAGTTTGAGACCAGCCTGACCAGCATGGTGAAACCCCGTCTCTACCAAAGATACAAAAACTAGCTGGGCGTGGTGGCACATGCCTATAATCCCAGCTACTTGGGAGGCTGAGGCAAGAGAATTGCTTGAACTTGGGAGGTAGAGGTTGCAGTGGGCCAAGATCACACCACTGCACTCCAGCCTGGGTGACAGAGGGAGACTCCATCTCAAAAAAAAAAAATAGAGGAGGCCAGGCACAGTGACTGATGCCTGTAATCCCAGCACTTTGGGAGGCCGAGACAGGTAGATCATGAGGTCAGGAGCTTGAGACCACCTTGACCAACATGGTAAAACCCCGTCTCTACTAAAAATACAAAAATTAGCTGAGTGTGGTGGCGGACACCTGTAATCCCAACTGCTCAGGAGGCTGAGGCAGGAGAATTGCTTGAACCTGGGAGGGGAAGGTTGCAGTGAGCCGAGATCGTGCCATTGCACCCCAGCCTGGGCAACAGAGAGAGACTCCATCTCAAAAAAAAAAAAGGAAAGCCGAATAAGTTCACCATAAACATAATGTAAAGGCTGACAATAGAATGGGAAAAATATTTATGATATAATATAGTACATTGCAACATCTTATAGAGTATAAAGCCTTAATATATCTCACCCCCAACTATCAGTCTATAAATAAATCTTTCGGCTAATCATCATGAAAAAAGTTTAACCATATGTAATAATAACCTTAGAAATGTTTTCATTCTTTTACTCAGTAATTTTACAATTAGAAATTTTTTATAATTAAATAATCAAATACATGAAAATTTATGACTGAAATAAGTTTTAATGGGCATTTCAAGATATTTTTTAAATAACAGTTTTATCTTCAAGTTAAGGCATAAATAATTAAGTACTTATTGACAGTGGAAAACTTGATTTTGTTGGAGTTGTGTGTAAATTTTTTTATTTATTTAGAGTTCGTCGGGGGTAAGCAAAAATTGCCTCTTATAAACTACAAGGTACATTTTATTCTCAGGAATTCTGCAGTAGAAACTGTAGAACAAGAGCTTCTCTTTGTTGGTTCTGAGACTGGAAAACTTCTGGCCATGAGAGAACTTGTTAAAAAGGTATATGTGGATTACCTTCTTGAATTTTGGTAAAGTTCACCAAGTCTTGTATTACTGGTGGGAGGCTATTACAGTGGTAGCACTGTATCATCATCATCTTACCTGATATTCAGTAATCCATTAGTAAATTGGTAAGAAAGTACATTGTGCCAACAATAATGATCATCCTGCATCGTATTTAGTAATCCAGCAGTAAATTGTTAAGAAGTATATTGTCCCAACTCTTATCCCAAGGGAAAGAAGCTTGCCTCTCAGAACATGGTAAGCTGTCTTTTTGCAGCTCAGAGTAGGCGAGGGAACTATCTACCTGATGCCCCCTGAGAATCTCATTTTTCCACATTTGCCCTCTCTATTACTCTGCTGGTTTCTTATAGAAGAACTGGGGCACAGTAGGACAGAGTGGGGTTTTCTGTTTTTATCCTTTCAGTAAGTACTGAGTAGAAGCCATAGTTAAAAAGTTAAGTACTGAGGTGTCAGTGCTGGACAATACAAGAAATCTCCTAAGCCCTGCCCCTGGAATTTAGTCTTATTTAGGGGGATAAGATAAATATGCTTATGTAAGATAATTTCTGATAAAGTGTCATAAAGGGCTAAGGAGTACTTTTTTAAGCATCTGTATAGCTATAATGGGGCCATCAGGGTGAACTGAATTGGTTGAGCCTTATAGAAGAAATGTTACTAAACTGATCCTTAAAGGATTTTCAGGATAAAAGGTGGAGGGGAAGAGTATTGACGGCTCTGGGAGCAGCTTGAGTAAAGCCTTAAGAGGTGGAAGTGAACACCATGTGTTTGAAGACTAATGAAGCAGTTACCTGTCTAAGGAAAACCGTTTATGGTATGGAATTAAAGAAAACCAGGTTGGACAGGAAAGTTTGGGTCAGGATATTTTTGAAGCATGTGGTTACGTAATTTTTAAGGAAAAGTAGTTAAACAGTAATATGTAAGGGAAAAGACTGAAAGTAAGGAAACCAATCAGGCTTTTAAACTAGGTTAGGCAGAGATGAGGAAGAAATAAGGGCAGCAGCCTTAGTGGTGAAACGTTAAGTAGATTGGAGTTGAAAGGGAAAGGTTTGCAAGTACCTGGTGTCTATAGAAATGGTTTGCCTTAGTGGTTAAGAGCATGGACTCTGGAGCCAGCCTACTTGGGTAGAAGTTTTAATATTCTTTTTTTTTTTTTTTTTTTTGAGACAGAGTTTTGTTCTTGCTGCTTAGGCTGGAGTGCAATGGCGCGATCTTGGCTCACCACAACCTCCGGCTCCTAGGTTCAAGTGATTCTCCTGCTTTAGCCTCCCAAGCAGCTGGAATCACAGGCATGTGCCACCACGCCCGGCTAACTTTGTATTTCTAGTAGAGATGGAGTTTCTCCATGTTGGTCAGGCTGGTCTTGAACCTCTGACCATAGGTGATCCGCCCACTGTGATTTCCCAAAGTGCTAGGATCACAGGCATGAACCACCGTGCCCAGCTGGTTTTAATATTCTTAAAAGAATCGGCCGGGCTCACTGGATCACGAGGTCAAGACAGCAAGACCATCCTGACCCACATAGTAAAACCCCCCATCTCTTTTAAAAATACAAAAATTAGCTAGGCATGGTGGTACATGCCTGTATTCCCGGCTACTCAGGAGGCCGAGGCAGGAGAATCACTTGCATCTGGGTGGCAGAGGTTGCAGTTAGCTGAGATTGCACCACTGCACTCCACCCTGGCAACAGAGCAAGACTCTGTCTCAAAAAAAAAAAAAAAAAAAACAAAGAATCATTTGGCACTAGGAAATTTAAGGATTTCCAGGATATTCACTTGGAGAATACACCAGAGATTTTTAGCCACGTATGAGCTTTGAGAGGTCTGCAAACCCTCTAAAATTATATGTAAGATTTTGTGTGAATGAGTGGTTACTTATTAGAAAGTTTCTTAGCCTTCATTAGATTCCAAAAGAGGTGTGTAAACCATCATAAAATGGCTAAGAAACTCTAATGTGAACAGTTAAAAAGATAGGAAGCTGGTTTGAGAGAAGGGGTTTGATAGTATAAATGTAAAACTAATTTGCTTAGATACACAGACATCAGATGTAGTAAAAAAAAAATTTGTTTACAGCTAGTAGTAGAGATTCAACTCAATAAGATAAAGATTATATTGAAAGAACTGAGAACCAAGGACTAAGCCTGGGGAGAGTACCGTAATTAGGATAAATAATGAGTTAATGAAAGATGAAATACCACCTCTTGGGTACAGTGTACACCACTGGGGTGATGGGTACACTAAAAGCCCAGATTTCACCCATATGCAATATATCCATGTAACATAACTGCACTTGTACCCCTAAATCCGTAAGAATAAAAATTAATTTCACCCAGAAAAACCCCAATGAATTGAAAAGATATTTATTTCACTTTAAACAGAACCAAAAAAAGTTCTGAAGCACAGAAGTCAAGAGATGATTATTCAAAGTTTGGACATCTGTTATTGCAGGAGAGTGCAGGGGGATTGATTAGACAAGATTATTGGAATTAGCAAGATGGAGAATATAGTTCAAGTTGAGTGAAAATAACCGATTGGAGAGAATGCTGAAGAAGATGGAGGCAGAGTTAGACTACTGGCCCAAGAAATTTGGCCAAGAAAGTACACTAAATTGAATTGAGTTCTTTAGAGAGCTACGATAATATGAAATACTGACCAGCTGTATTTTTTATTGAGTTATATGTGCCAATTTTTGCCTTCTTTCTTTTAGGGTTTCAATCCACCTGTTCTTGTTTTTGTTCAGTCCATTGAAAGGGCTAAAGAACTTTTTCATGAGCTCATATATGAAGGTATTAATGTGGATGTTATTCATGCAGAGAGAACACAGCAACAGGTAAAGTCAAATGTATACTTTGAAAATCAGAAGAACTACTTAATTTTAAATTATTGGCATTAAATTTATGAAGTACCTGTTTTCATTCTAAAGCAATTTAATATGTATTCTGTTAACCAGAGAGATAACACTGTCCACAGTTTCAGAGCAGGAAAAATCTGGGTTCTGATTTGTACAGCCTTGCTTGCAAGAGGGATTGATTTTAAAGGTGTGAACCTGGTGATCAACTATGACTTTCCAACCAGCTCAGTGGAATATATCCACAGGATAGGTGAGTTGCCTTTTTTTCCTTTCCCTCTGTCACCCACTGATCTGTCTTAGCACCTCTGCTATTCCCTGCACACATGCTCCTTTCTTAGTGCTATAAAAATCCAGTGACTTCTATAAATGAATTTCAAGAGCCTCCATCGCAAAATAATGTGTTTTTTAATGGTCTGATTTTTCTTAGGTCGCACTGGAAGAGCAGGGAATAAGGGAAAAGCAATTACATTTTTCACTGAAGATGATAAACCATTATTAAGAAGGTAAATTAGAAAAAATAACCTAGTGTTAAATTAGCAAAATCGGATTCAATTAAGAGATAATGGCTGTGTCCCAAATTCTGCTGATAATAGTGTTAGTCAACCAAATTTTAGCCATAGGAAAGATGGGAAAGGAAAAATGATCAAAGGGCCTTGTTTTTACCTTCCATTATTGGAATTTGGAAATACATATTCAAAGTAGAATATTCATTGTAAGTTTCAGACTCACAGGACTCTTTCAATGGCCATCAGTTGATGTTACCTACTATGTAATATTAAGGTTTTTAATTAGTGAATAATTTAAAATTAGTTAATCCCTGAGTCTCTACAAGCCAGTCAGCATTATCTCTTTTTTTTCTTTTCTTTTCTTGTTTTTTCTTGTTTTTTTGAGACAGCATCTCTGTCACCCAGGCTGGAGTGCAGTGGGACAAAATCAGCTCACTGCAACCTCCTCCTCCCAGGTTCAAGTGATTCTCCTGCCTCAGCCTCCTGAGTACCTGGGGTTACAGATGCCTGCTACCACACTAGTTTAATTTTTGTATTTTTAGTAGAGACAGTCCCACCAGGTTGGGCAAGCTAGTCTCAAACTCCTAACATCAAATGATCCAACCACCTTGGTCTCCCAAAGTGCTGGGATTACAGGCACGAGCCACCGCTCCCGGCCAGCATTATCTCTTACCATGGTACATCTTTCCCATTCCTCTTAGGGGCAGCTAGAGTTTTATATTTAGTTCTAGTTTTATATGTATTTGCCATATAGGAAAAACTGTAGCACATTCTAATATCATGAAATTGTGGCCCTTTGAAGCCAGAGAAACATGATATACTTTCACAATATCAGGTCTTAAGTCCATCATCATAGATTTTCATGTAGAAGAAGAGTTTCCTGCATTTTGACTGCCTACAGTAATTTTTGGTTGATGATTTACATTTCTTTTTTCTTTTGTTTTTTTCCTTTTCTTTAAACACTTTACATTTCTAGCAAATGAAATCTAGTTTTGGCCAAAGAGGGTTTGTACTTAGATCTGTTTATCTGTTTTGGTAAAGAGTTTGATTGTGCTTTCTGAGCTGTGGCTCTCCACCTGTCAGCCTTTGTATCTTTTGAACAAATTCAAATGTGCATATGTAGAGGGGTATATTCCAACAACCTAGATCCACCAGAGGCCTCAGAAACTCCAAGCATGTGAATCTGGTGACCCAAACATTAGTGTAACTATGCACTTCAGCTTTCCATCTGTGAAATAAGGATAGTGATAGTATTTACTATACAGGTTTGTTGTGAATAGTGAAGAAGTTACTGTACATGAAAACTTGCAACAGTGCCAACACTGTAGTAGGCACTGTCACTTAATGAATTTAAGCTTGACTCTGGCTTCAGTCAGTGCTTCCTCCAAGACTGAGTTTACCAGCTTTATAGGGCTTGATAAATGTTGAGATAGCTGCTATATATAGTTATTCATCAGTGCATTAATTTCAGCCCAGTGGGTAGTTCTGTCAGTAACTGTGCTTACATCAGGTGATAATTGGAAATATATCAGAACACTTTGTAGATTACTTTGTGTAGTTTTAGTTCCCTCTTATGTTGTGCAGAGGGTTTACATACATAAACATCAGTTTAGCAAGATACAAGTTTATGTTTATGGGTTCTTTTTTCAGTGTTGCCAATGTTATACAGCAGGCCGGGTGTCCTGTACCAGAATACATAAAAGGTTTTCAGAAACTACTAAGGTACAATCTTGAATTTACCTGGATCTTTGTCTCTCTGTCTCTTTGTATACATTCTATTTTTTTTTTTTTTTTTTTTTTTTTTCCTCTATTGCACACGCTGGAGTGTAGTGGCATGATCACAGCTCACTGTAGCCTTGACCTCCTGGGCTCAGGTGATCCTCCTGCCTCAGCCCCATGAGTAGCTGCAAGTACAGGCATGCACCACCATGCCTAATATTTTTTAGTTTTAGGGGGAGTAGAGATGGGGTCTTGCTGTGTTGGCCAGGCTAGTCTTGAACTCCTGGCCTCAAGTGATCCTGCTATCTTAGCCTCCCAAAGTGCTAGGATTTACAGGCATGAGTCACTGCACCCAGCCCAAAACTGCTTATTTGTGAATATTATATGTTATTTCCTTGCCAGTTTTTTATCCTTTGAATTTTTTTTTTCTTGAGATGAAGTCTTGGCTCACTGCAACCTCCACCTCCCAGGTTTAAGTAGTTCTACTGCCTCAGCCTCCCAAGTCACTAGAATTACAGGTGTGCACCACCACACCCAGTTAATGTTTGTATTTTTAGTAGAGATGAGGTTTCACCACGTTGGCCAGGCTGGTCTGAAACTCTTGACCTCAAGTGATCTGCCCAACTTGGCTTCCCAAAGTGCTGGGATTGCAGGTGTGAGCTACCACATCCAGCCTTATCCTTGAAATTTTAAGTATTCAGATTCTTTCTTTTTTTATTTTTGAGATGGAGTCTCACTCTGTCACCCAGGCTGGAGTGCAGTGGCACAATCTTAGCTTACTGCAACCTCCGCCTCCCGGGTTCAAGCGATTCTCCTGCCTCAGCCTCCCAAGTAGCTGGGATTACAGGCACAGGCCACTATGCCTGGCTAATTTTTTGTATTTTTTAGTAAAGATGGGGTTTCACTGTGTTAGATAGGATGGTCTCGATCTCCTGACCTTGTGATCCACCCACCTAGGCCTCCCAAAGTGCTGGGATTACAGGTGTGAGCCACTGCGCGTGGCCTCAGATTCTTTTAAAAGTATTCAGTGTAAGTAAAATATGCTGAGAATTATTTTAGTTCATAAAACTGATAAAAAAGTTAATTGATCAAAGTCAAACTCTGATACTTGTTGACGTAGTATATAAGGTTGGCACAGGACATATTTTAATCACAGTCAGTGGCTATTTTTTTTTTTTTTTTTTTTTTTGAGACAAAATTTCGCTCTTGTTGCCCAGGCTGGAGCGCAATGGTGTGATCTCGGCTCACCACAACCTTCGCCTCCCAGGTTCAAGTGATTCCCCTGCCTCAGCCTTCCATGTAGCTGGGATTACAGGAATGCATTACCACACCCAACTAATTTTTTGTATTTTTAGTAGAGACAGGGTTTCTCCAGTTGGTCAGGCTAGTCTTGAACTCCCGACCTCAGGTGATCCGCCCACTCGGCTGCCCAAAGTACTGGGATTACAGGCATGAGCCACCATACCTGGCATCAGTAGCTTTTTAAAAGGTTGACTGAATTTATCATCCCTTTGAGCTAGCTCTCTAAATGCCATTAAGTGATCTCATTTATCAAAGTAAATCCAGCCCCACCTTAAACCAGTAAATGGTTTTGAAAAATGTATTTCGTGATCAAGGATCAAAACTAATTTTAGGAGAGATCCAAGATGGCTGCGTAGCAGCAGCTCAGCATTGTAGCTCCCAGTGAAAGCGAAGAGAGCGAGTGGATGCCGCAAGTGCAGACGAATTTTTGATGCCCACAAACTGGGAGATTCCCTGCGAAGGAGCCACACGGGTCGCCAGCATGACTCTTTTGGCCGGCGCGGCGCTTCTCGGTGCGGAGTTTACGGGACTGGGTGCCTAACTTTTGGTCGGGCTCGGCAGGTCCCATCCCCACAAGGAGAACAGCTATTGGAAGCACTGAGGACTGAGAGCGAGCACAGCTGAACCCAGAAAGGCCCAGCACTGTGGGGAAGGGGCGCCCCCCAAAGGAAAACTAAGAAACAGAAAAAACTTCATCACCAACAAGCCGGACATCCACTCAGAGACCCAATCTGAAAGTCGGCAATTACCAAGACGACAGGTGGATAAATCCACAAACATGGGAAGAAACCAGTGCAAAAAGGCTGAGAACACCCGAAATCAGAATGCCTCTCCTTCTACAGGGGATCGCAGCTCCTCATCAGCAAGAGAACAAGGCTTGACGGAGGATGAGTGTGATGAACTCACAGAATCAGGCTTCAGAAGGTGGTTAATAAGAAACTTTTGTGAGCTAAAAGAACATGTTCTAACCCAATGCAAAGAAACTAAGAACCTTGAAAGAAGATTTAACGAAATGTTAACAAGAATGGACAACTTAGAGAGGAATATAAGTGAATTGATGGAGCTGAAAAACACAACACGAGAACTTTGCGAAGCATGCACAAGTTTCAACAGCCGAATTGACCAAGCAGAAGAAAGGATATCAGAGGTCGAATATCAACTCAATGAAATAAAACAAGAAGGCAAGATGACAGCAAAAAGGGTAAAAAGGAATGAACAAAGTCTTCAAGAAATATGGGACTACGTGAAAAGACCTAATCTACGTTTGATAGGTGTACCTGAATGTGACGAAGAGGACGAATCCAAGCTGGAAAATACTCTTCAGGATATTATCCAGGAAAACTTCCCCAACCTAGCAAGGCAGGCCAATATTCAAGTCCAGGAAATACAGAGAACACCACAAAGATATTCCTCAAGAAGAGCAA
>PVKP010040211.1:0-19623 GCA_004027715.1 Plecturocebus donacophilus
TGTGTTTGCAGAACACGTCCACAGAGTCGTGGAGCAAAGTCTCAGAGGCACAAGGTTCAAGGCCCGCTCGGCCTCCCAACGTGCGGGAATTACAGGCCGGAGCCACGGAGTCCAGCCGCACGTGGCCTTTCCCACTGGCTTTTCAGAGTCGATTGCTGAGAACTCCTGGAGTGGCCTGGACGGTGAGGAGATGCTGATCTGCCCGCAATGTTTCCATTGTCTTCTCCTCACTTAAATACGAAGAGCGTTCATTTACAAAACCCCGAGACGTGGCAGGCTCTCAGCGCTCGTCCCGGGACGGGACCCGCCGTCTTACTGCTTCGGAGGTCCTGTGCACAGACTCCCTGGGACCTTCCCAGGCGAGGCGACACCTCCAGAGGCCTACGCCATCCTGCTCCTGAAGTTCAAGGCTCGGAAAGCCTTAAATGTCAGGAAGCATTTCCGGGAAGTCTGTCGTTTCCTCATGAAGTTTCTCAAGGGCTTGTTCTGAAAATTGCTTACAGCAGCTCGATGGAGAGCAGCATGTTCGAGGCCCAGAGGGTCAGACGACAAGGACGGGGACTCGGTCCTGAGACTCAGAGGCGCGTGTGATTTGCAGCAGTCCTTTCTGTGGACTCCGAAGAATACGGAGAATCGAAGATGCCATTACTGCATAAAGAGCACTGGGCACTAAAATACGACTGTTCCAAGAAATGGAAATCTGCTAATTCACGTTGTTTGTTTACGGGTATGGTCAGGATACTTTATTCGGACTCTCATCGTGCTCAATTTATTCATTCTTTCAACAGTATTTCTGGAACTCCATTATTTTCCAGGCACTTTGTGAGTCCTGGGGATAGAGCAGTAAATAGAGAAATGAAACCCCTGCTCTCTTCGGGTGCACAGCAGGCAAATACAGCAGGAAACCTCAGAGGCTATGAGGAGAATTGCGAGTGTGAGGTGCAGAGCGTGCGTGGGCACCAACTCTGACTGTGGAGAAAGTGCACTGACACTTAAGTAACAAGAAAAAGCCAGCGAGGAGAGCAAGGGCCCTGTCCCCATCTCGGTGCCAGGAGAGCAAGGGTCTTGTCCCCATCTCTGTGCCAGGAGAGCAAGGGCCCTGTCCCCATCTCGGTGCCAGGAGAGCAAGGGCCTTGTCCCCATCTCGGTGCCAGGCACGGGGGTGCAGCAGCAAACAAAACAGGATCAGCCTTCCTCTCAGGATGCTCATGTTATATTCTAAGTGGGAAACACACAAAATCAAAGTGAAACTGTGTGATCGTGCATTTGAGTCACTGACACACTCAGCGTGCTGCGGAGTCCAGGAAGGCTGGGTGGGGAGCCGAGGCCAAGCTGTGAACAGGGGCCACGGGAAGGTGACAAGGGCTTGAGGCTGGGGACAGATCGACACGCAGGGCCTGGGAAGGCGCTCCCTGCAGGCAGAGCAGAAACCAGCGGACGCTTCCTGGATTCCAAGCCCCACCACCCAGCGGTTCTTGTATGTGCCTCAGGGCGATTGAACTCCTAACCCTGAAGTCATTTTCCGGAGCCCGAAGCCTCTTGTGGTAAGACGTTCCCGGTCCCTTCAGAACAGGGCTCGGCCAGGACTTAGCAGAGCCACGATGGGCGACTTGCCCTGAGCATGTCTGCAACATCAGAACTGTGTCTCAAGAGTGGTGTTTTAGTTTTAAATTCCTTAAATAACTAACAACTGGGACATGCTTAAGTAATTTTTGGAATGTTCACCACTTCTGGCCATTGAAAGTGGTGGCTATGAAGACCTTGCAGCAACATGGCAGAATACAAAGCAGAACGTTAAATGAAAATCAAAAGACCACGAAATAGTACACACTGATTACAGGTACGTGAAAGCACAATGCGGAAGAAGAAATCCAAGTTGGTGTAACCAGGGGACTCGCTCATTTTATTGAGCATTTTAGGACAAAACTTTATTGGAATTCTACATTTAATAGGTCCCCTTGAATTTTTGCATGATTTTAAAAGACCAACCAAAATTCTTATAATATTTAAGTTTGATTGTAGCTGCCATCTAACAATCAACTTAGTGAAAAATATCTAACTGGAAATTTGAGTTGGTAAAAAATATGTTTGACAGATTATTTCACTTTTAAATAGCCCATTGCTAGCAATAGATATATCTGATCATCTCCTAATTAGTAAAAAATGACTATTGTTTCCTAAGTATTAATAAGCAGCAGACATCCTGGGGTGGGTTGCTGGCGAGAGGAAGGTGTTGACTTGCTAACTGAGGAGTATGAGCCTTCGGCGCTGCTTCTGTTCATGAACACTGTTAGTTTAGATTATGGTCTCACCAAAGTCATATTCCGATTTGTCCGCTTGATTACAAAAGTGCATAATCAGTAAGAAAAATCTGAGACTTTTTGGACAGATGTATACAAAGCCTCTGGCTTGTCTCAAGAAAACCGAGGAAACTGACACCTGTCGGCCTTCGTGAAGGGGAAAAGGAGTTTTAACCTTGAGCACACATGACAGAAATCGAATAAGGCAAACGATATTGCCAAGCAGAGAGTTCCGCTCAAAAATATTGGGCTAATAAATGCTTAGAGCCAATCAATCTGTTCTCACACAGACACACACACAAGCACACACACACACACACACACAATTAAAGAAAAAGCGAATGGAAAACAACAAAGCCCTTTTTTATTCCATTGGAAGCTGTGAGTAATGCCAAGTGTTGACACTGAAAAATGAGATGAACATGTTTTCTCATGTTTTTCACAAATTTGAAGGAAGCAATTACCAGTCAAGACGTGTCAGAAGATTTGCTGTAAGTGTGAGGGCATATTTACTTCCTCTCATCACTTGGCCCAGCTTGTGTTGTCCCCTGTCCCTTATAAATCTGGTAGGAAACAAGTCTGGAACTTCAAAGTAGAAAAACTTGGACGTAAGATCTTCAGTGGCTTGAAGTTTGCACCCTCCGTACACATCAGCCCATCTCATTGCTTTTTGAATTTTTCACATCTTACTCTTGTGAGGATTTTAAAATTGTTTTGTAACATTTGTACACGTTTATCGGGCACATGTGACACTTTGCTATCGCATCATGATCACGTCAGGGTATTTGGGGTGTTCACCACTTGAGGATTTATCGTTTCTGTGTGTTGGGACATTCCAAGTCCTGTCTTCTATTTTGAAATATACATCGCTGTTAACTATGGTCACCCCACCCTACCGGCGAGCATCAGGTCTCGCTGCTTCCATCTAACGGCCTGTTTTTGCCCATTAATCAGCCTCTCTTTCTCCCCTCCCCGCCCACGCCACCTTCCACCCTCTGCCAGCAACCATTCCACCTTCCAGTCAGCACATCTCATTCTGACTCTTCGGATGTGGGCAAGGGTAGGAGAGTGTCCATCCTGAATTAGAGTTGCTTTCTAGAGGGCAAGATCTTATCTCGGTTTATCATTTAAAGTGCCCAGCATTCTTTGATTTATTACTAAGCACAAGCTATTTTTTACTTGAATTTCTATAATGCTTTGTTCATTCATTCATGTATTTTATTATGAAAATGTCAAATAAGCCCCTCGTACATTTCACCCACTTCAGTAACTATTATGGCTAATCTTATTTTATTATCCCCACCCCATTACCTCCCCACCCCAGATTATTTTGAAGTAAATCCTAGAAATCCTATGATTTCATTAGTAAATATGTTAGTGGTTCTGAAAGATAATAATTACATGTAAAAATTAAAATCACAGTATCACAATTGTACCTTTAAAAATTAACTCTAATCCCTCAACATTCAATATCCAGTCCATGTTCAAATTTCCCTGATTGTCTCACAAATGTCTATTAACATGTGGCTCACGCCTGTAATCCAAGCATGTTGGCGGCCAAGGCGGGCGGATCACCTGAGGTCGGGAGTTCAAGACCAGCCTGACCAACATGGTGAAACCCGTCTTAAAAAAAAAAAGTCATTCAAATCTGGAAACAAGTCTCTCTCTCTCTCATTTCCTTGAAATTTACATGTTGAAGAATCCAAGTTGTTTGTCATGTAGAACCCTCCACATTCTAGATATAACTGATTGCATTCTTGTAGTTTCTGTCCCATCTTTTCCTATAAATTTGCAGTTAAATTTAGAGGCTTGATTAGATCCGATTTGACTTATCATCAATACAGCAACTTATGTTCATATAAATCTTATTGCTTAGATGAACAAATCAAATTAGACCTGTTTCTCTCCTTCCTTCCTTCCTTCCTTTTTTGCAGAGAAGCTCTCCCTCTGCTGCCCGGGCAACAGAGGGCAGTGGTGTGATTGTGGCTCAGTGAAGTCTCTACCTCCCTGGACTCAGCGGTCCTCTTACCTCAGCCTCCTTAGTAGCTGGAACTACAGGTGGCCTCACTGTACCTGGATACGTTTTGTACTGTTTGTAGAGACAGAGCTGCACCCTGTTGCCCAGGCTGGCCTCGAACTCCTGGGCTCTGGGGATCCACCGCCTTCAGCCTCCCAAAGTGGCGTGAAGCACCGCACCTGGCCTAGACCTGCTTGTGTCCGTTAAGTGATAATGTACTGGAAGGGAAATCTTTTTTGTGTTATGACATATCTCAAAGTGTCATTGGTTTTTGAGTTTATGTCAATATGAGATAAGCTTTAGTTTCTAAAATTAGACACAAACTTTCTTTAGATCACAGAATCACAGCTTCAGCTTGGGCAGGACTTGCGCCTCTCACTCTGGGGTCCCTGTCCCCTTCCTGGAGGTAGGCGTGACCAAGTCCGGGGTGGGGAGTTCGTCACCCCAGCCAGGCCACTGGTAAGCCTCTCACAATTTTCCAGTTTTTCCTTCAGGGAAATGCGTTTTCCTTCTAGGGCTGTTGTCTGTTTTGTGGTTGTGGTTTCCTGTTTTTAGTAGGTTTCTATTCTATCCTGTTACCCTGCTCTGCGTTAATAATATAAATACCACTTGCTTTCTCAAATAATGAATTTTCTAGACTATGTAGCCCGTTGACTGAGGGTATTTTTTTCTTGTTTGTGTGATTCTTTTTGCAGCTAAGTTCCTATACTTAACACTCTCTTTTATGCCACTGATGCTAACACCTTGATTTATATACTTTATTCAGGGGATAATAGTAAGACTGTATTGCTGTTAGTCCCAGCCACCTCTGAGTCATCTTTCCTGCTGCTGTGTTGAGACTATTTTGGGGCGTGTGCCTCAGCGACAGCTGTCAGCCACATTTAACCCACCAGCTGAGGTCTTGCAAAGTGCCCTTCATGTTCCCGCATGGGCAGACGGCTCTGCCTGCTACCAATGGCAGCAGCGGGGTAAATGGACTGAGGCGTCTTCTGGGGAGGCTCAGGTGGTCCAGGTTCCTTTTTAGAAACTTCAGAGTCAAGCTATTCGTAGTGGTGACTCTTGCACGCTCCAGCTGCCTGGCCTGTTCCCTACCCATGGGGGCTCAGATCCCTGATGGCCTTAAAAGGAGAGGACTTGAGAAAAATACCACCCTGAGTCAGGGTGTCGCTGCACAGGCCAGCAGCTTGTCTCTGAGATGATGCCACGGGAGTGGTTTGCAGGAGAAAGGGTTCTCCAAGACATCAGCCTCAAAACAGCCTGGCCATCCTGAACTTCCCTGAATAGCCCACCACAGATCCATCATCCACAATCTAGGGAAAGCCTTTGTAAGCCTGTTTGTACACTATGTTTATGCTACCTTGAAGAGCAATTGAATTCCACCCATTATTCTGAGGCATAAAGTATTGTTCTGCCGTATTTTCCCAAAACTAAAGCTTTCTTTAAGTTGTGAGGGTATCCTCTTGCCTCTGCGGCCTGGGAACGGTGGGTGGGATGAGAGTGATGGGCTGGGGGTCCAGCTGCACCCAGGATGCCCTTCATTGTCACTGCCGGCTTCACTTGATGTGGCCACCACACGTTGCCCAAGTGACATCAGTTTCTGGAAGAAGCTAAGTGTCTTGCTGTGTGCGGTAGATTTCATCTCAAATAACTGTCCAGAAAAGGAAAAGCCTGTTTATCTCAATTTCCTCCATAACTCTATTCCACAATAAGCTTCCAGAGGAGAAACATTTCATGCAAGTGTGGCAAATGGCCTGGGCTGGCCACAGTATTCTCCCTTCCTTTAGAGAGGTACAGCCCTGGCAAGTGCGTGTCCCAGAGGATGGCATTAAGGAAGACTTTAGGAAGAGTTACAGATTGGAAGGGAATTTATGTGATTTTCCCTCCAGAATGCATCTGAGGTGGGCTTACCCAGCAGGTGGATGGGCCTGGGTCCTCAGAGAAATCCTGGGTTTTCTGATGAACCCCTGAGTGTTTATGAGACATCAGGTTAGAATGGGAGTCCAGGGGTGATATGCTGGAAAACCTAACAAGAATTGGACATTCCCAAGAAGTAACGTGCAAGGGCTGAGATGTGCAGAACAGCTGTGCGGCCGGTCCCGGGATGGGCTCCTGTCGGGGCTGTGCACTCACAGGCTGCCAGAGTGAGTGACGGAAATGCAGGTCAGGCTTGTCCCACGCTGCTCAGGCCGCTGCAGCCTACGGGAGGGGGTCTCTGACCCTCACTTTTCTGGCCAAAGCAAGTTACTTATCGTTGCCCAGAGATACTGAAGTGGTTGCCGGCTCTGGAATCCAACAGACAGAATCAGGCGTGCCCCATCTCTTCCTATCTGTGTGGCCTCTGGCAGTTACTGGAAGTCCCTAGACCTTTGCTTCCTAGGGATGAAAATGGATGATAGTACCTTCCTCATAGGCACTCAGTGAAGAGTATATGCGATGTTGTTTGCAAAGCTCTTGTTCCCAGTGCCCAACGCAGTACGTCCTTAGTGAATCACGGTCATTCCTGTTACACCTCACATGCTATTCTCTCTGCAGGGACCCTAACCCCCACACCCCTCAGCTCCCATACGCCTGGAAACTCGTATTCATCCTTCAAGTTGACTCAAGTGCGTCTCTGATCCCATCTTCCGCCTTCGTTTTCTCTGTCCATTTCCTAACCCTAACTCCCACTTTGCAAGCCAGAGAGCAACTTCAGACCCAAATGTCCATTCAAGCCTATTACTCCCTAGAGGGCAAGGACCTCCCTATCTTTCTACCCTTGGCTCTAGCTCCATGGCTACCATTATTACTTAAGAATTATTTGTTAAAATAATGAATTCAATCAATTCAGTGGTTTCTTTTTTTCAAAATTTTTTGAAAATTTTGTTCAGTGGTGAACAAAATTTTGGCTGGCAGAATAAATGTCTGATTCTTGAAGAATCCATTGTCACTAAATGCAGTTTTGTAAGAAGAACCTTCCAAACACAGAGCGGGTAATGGGAGGAGATAAAAGGAACTTTTGTTAAAAAGTGAGGAACGATGGGGCTACCATCTCCTCCCAGCCCAGTGGGAGCCTGATCTCCATGTTAAGTATTTGTTTTCTGAGCTTGGTGGCAGCCACAGGACAGGGTGCAGTGCTTTGCAGCTGACCAGTGTCCTCCTGGGACCTGGTCCCTTCCTCTTTCTGACTTGACACCCTGTTGGCCTTCGTGGAGCCTCCAACCCCTGGCCACTCTCCAAGGTCCCTTGCGGTCATTTTGCTGCAAATAACCCTGAGATTCAGGACCTACACTTCTCATACTCTGCCTCTGTTTTGCAGTTAAAATTTTATGTGTGCAAAATTTTATAAATGATCCCACATAATATGATGACTTTATTTTCAGGCCCCCCAACAGGGCTCACCAATCAAGGGTTGATTTTCAATCTATGAACTGATTTATATGAGAACACTTGTAAAGTTGCAAATACTAAATCACATTTAATAACATACTTTTAGAATGTGTATATAGAATATGATTTAAATTTAGAACCATTTCAGAATATCCACAACATGATGACCACACAGATAGAGCCAGATCTTGCAGTTATTCAAGCTTCAGCAATTCAGATTTACAGATTGATAAGGTTTGGCTGTGTCCCCACACAAATCTCATCTTGAATTGTAGTTCCCATGATTCCCACGTGTTGTAGGAGGGACCCGGTGGGACGTAATCGAATCATGGGGGCAGATACCCTCACGCTGTTCTGACAGTGAGTTCTCATGAGATCTGGTGGTTTTATAAGGGGCTTTCTCCCTCTTTGCTCTGCACTTCTCCTTGCTGCCGCCATGTGAAGAAGGATGTGTTTGCCTTCCCTTCCACTATGATTGTAAGTTTCCTGAGGCTTCCCCAGCCCTGCAGAACTGTGAGTCAATTAACCCTCTTTCCTTTATGAATCACCCAATCTCAAGTATGTTCTTACAGCAGCGTGAGAACAGACTATAATACAGAGATCTACACATTACACAATGGAACCACTTTTCCAACATGGTGCCTTGTCATCACAACTAAATTTTAAAACTGAGTTTAAAACAGCATGTTTGATTTGGTTGGTTTTTGTAAAAATATAAAATCACGTGCAAGCAAGCAACAAACACATAGAAAATGGGCTAGAAATAAATACATCAAAATATTGAAAGTGGTTGATATTGCTGATAGGATTACAGGTGTTTTTTCTTTTTTACTAATATATACTGATTTTTAAGTGAAAAGAAAATTTAGGATAATAAATAGACATTGTTCTCAATCTGTGAGGGCAAAGAAGCTGTGAAAAATGACTCTCTGGGGACACTTTTTGGCAGCTACTAGAACCTGTGGTGAAGTTGCAAAGCACATGCTTCTTTTCACACTTTTATGCTTTTTGACTCGTCTCCACTTCCTATGACCCAGAAGGTTTGGGTGTTCTCTGTCCAAAGTGCACCCCACCGCAAGCTATTCTGCCTATGCACTCTGGATTCACAGTTTCCTTACTCCAGCCTCTTACCTCCCATCCTACGGGCGTTCATTCCTGGGGTCGCTCTAAAGGGTTATCTAAGACTTCTCTGTGTGAAAGACTGATCCTTGGGAATACTTTCATTTTGAAGCAGGAGTTTGCCAATGTCAATAACCCCTAACTCTGGGGAAGATCCTTGGGAAATACCACTTTGGTGCCCCAGTGACCTTCCCCTCTGGCCCTCGTCCAGGACGAACACTGGGTCCTGGCATCAGGACAGCACAAGGAGATTCTCCTTCTGAGGCCTCAATTTTCAAGAAGATGAACCATTTCTAGATAATTTCTTCAAAGATGAAGGGTGGGAGAAGGAGTGTAGTATCAACCATGAACAAAATTTCATGGAATGTAAATTTGGGTGGCAAAGTCCATTCCATGTTCTATGTCTCCATTACTTCTTATTCATCTCAAACCCCAACCAGTAAATTTGTAATCAAATATTTTATTTAAAAATATTTGTTTTTATTTGGTGTTTAAATATCCTTGAATATGAACTAAAATTATAAAATTCTAGTCCTGGGTTCCTATCCTTCAATGTCTCAAAAAGTCAGTTTTCCGCACTATGTGTAAGTTACCATTTTGCCTGCTTGTTGGCAGGATGAGATTATCCACGCAGACAAGCATGAAAAAAGGTCCCACTTTCTTAGGAGGAACCACACCTTTTATTCCTGGCCTAGAACAGCCCCAGAAGTGTTAAAATCACTGACTCTTTCCTATATCCATTGCTCCTTAATTTCTAGTTGCGATCCTAGGACCAAGCCTGGAGACTCCAGTAATATCCACATCTGCTGGTCTTACCCTCGTCCACGCTCCGCAAAGAAAGGAGAGTGACCTGCCTTGTACACAAGTGTGACCTTGCCAGTTCCCCCTTTAACATTAGTCATTGCTTTTTAGTTCACGTAAGAATATTTGCAGACAATGAAGTAAACTCTTTTAGGTACTGTTCTGTGCGTGTTCACAAATGCGTACAGTTGGTAACTATCACCACAACCAAGATATGTAATAGTTGCTTCACACCACAAAATCTTCCTCTGTGCTTTTGTAGTCACCCCCGCTCCTAAGTCCCCAGCTCTTGGCACACTGATGTGTTTTCTGTTCCTCTAATTTTGCCATTTTCAGAATATCAGAAATTAAATCACACAGCATATTGTTTTTGTAAAAAATTAAACTTTTTATTTTGAGGTCATTGTGGATTCACATGTAATTGTAAAACGTAATGCACAGAGAATCCATGTATCCTTTATGCTTCCTCTCCCAGTGGTAACACCTGGCAATCAGATTCTGACATTAACACAGCCAAGACACAGGAAATTTCCATCAGCGCAAGCATTCCCTGGGTATCCCTTTTATAACCGCACCTGCTTCCCTCCTTCCCACTTCCTCAGACCTCGGAAACCACGAATCTATTCTCTATTTCTATAATTTTGTCATTTCTAGATTGTTATATAAATGGAAGAATACAGTGTGTAACCTTTTGGGACTGGCTGTTTTCACTCAGAATAATTCCCTTGAGAGCCACCCGAGCTGTTGCGAGTATCTACAGCTAATTTCTTTTTATGCTAAGTAGGATTCCACAATATGGATGCACTGCAGTTTATTGGCTCTCCTCTGCCAGTATACACGGTCTCAGTTGCTGGAATGTGTAAGATGCCTTGAAATTGGATAGACTGCTCTCAACTTTATTCTTTTTCAAAATTGTTTTAGCTATTTTAGTTCCCTTATCTTTCTATACAAATTTTTTAATGATCTTGTCTATCTCTATAAAAATACTGCTGGGATTTTGTAGCAACCGTGTGAATGCTGTACATCAATTTAGGGCGACTTGACATTTTTACTATGTTCAGTCTTCCAGTCCTTGAACATGGATCTCTACCCATTTATTTAGATATTCTTTGGTCTCTTTCATAGGTATTATGTAGTTATAGTACACAAATCCTGTACAGGTCTTGATAGATTTACACCAAAGTATTTCCATTTTTTGAGTGATTGTGAATGGTATTGTATTTCAACTTTTGGTCCATGTGTTTATGGCTATGTGTTTATGGTCCATCAGTTTAGAAATATAACTGGTTTCTGTATGTTTGTTTTGTATCTGTGTCCTTGCTGACCTCACTTACTAGTTTTAGGAGTTTCTTTTTGTAGATTTCTTGGGACTTTCGATGTAGACAATCCTGTTATCTGCTAAAAAGAACACTTTTAGTCTTCCTTTGCAATCTGTATTTCTTTCATTCCCTTTTCTGTCTGGACTGCGCTGGCTAAACCTTCCAGCACTGTGTCGAGTAAGAGGGGTGATGGCAGACATCCTTGCCTTGTTCTATAATCTTAGGGCCAGCATACAGTCTTTCACCATTAAGTATAGTGTTAGCTCTAGACTTCGTGTTGATGCATTTGTAATCTAGGCTATTGTAAATGAGATCATGTTCTTGATTTGATTCTCAGCTTGAATGTTATTGGTGTATAAAAATGCTACTGATTTTCAGACATTGATTTTGTATTCCAAAACTTTGCTGAAATTGTTTATCAATTCTAGGAGCCTTTTGGTGGAGTATTTAGGGTTTTTAAGGTATAGAAACATATCATCTGCAAAGAGAGAGATTTGACTTCTTTTTTTTCCTATTTGTATACCTTTTATTTTTTTCTCTTGTCTGACAGCTTTGGCTACCACTTCCAGTACTATGTTGAATCAGAGTGGTGAGACTGAGCAACCTTATCTTGTTCCAGTTCTCAAGGGGAAATGCGTCTAGTTTTTGGTTATTCAGTGCGATCTTAGCTGTGAGTTTGTCATAGACAGCTCTGGTTATTTGAGGGGTGTTCCTTCGATACCTAGTTTTTTGAGGGTTATGATCATGAAGGGATGTTGGATTTTGTTGAAAGCTTTTTCTGTGTCTATTGGGATGATCATATGGTTTTTGTTTCTAATTCAGTTTATGTGATGAATAAGATTTATTGATTTGTGTGTGTTGAACCAACCTTGCCTCCCAGGAATAAAGCCTAATTAATCATGGTGAATTAACTTTCTGATGTGCTGTTGGATTCAGTTTGCTAGTATTCTGTTGAGAATTTTTGCGTGTATGTTCATCAGGGATATTGGCCTGCAGTTTTCCTTGTTGTTGTTGTGTCTTTACCAGGTTTTGATAACAGAGTTTTGCTAGCTTTGTAGAATAAATTAGAAAGAAGTCCCTCCTCCTCTATTTTTGGGAATAGTTTCAGTAGAATTGGTTCTAGATCTTCTTTGTACATCTGGTAGAATTCAGCCGTGAATCCCTCTGGTCTGGGGCTTTTTTGTTTGATAGGTTTTAAAATTATGGATTCAATTTTGGAACTTTATATTGGTCTGTTCAGGGTTTCAACTTCTTCCTGGTTCAACCTTTTTTTTTTTTTCTTGATTTTATTTTTTATTGCATTTTAGGTTTTGGGGTACATGTGAAGAACATGCAATATTGTTGCATAGGTACACACAGGGCAGTGTGATTTGTTGCCTTCCTCCCCTTCACCTATATCTGGCATTTCTCCCCGTGCTATCTCCCCGCAATCTTAAGAGATTTTGTGTTCTCAGGATTTTACCTATTTTTTTTTTCTGGATTTTCTAGTTTGCATGCCCAGAGGTGTTCATAACGGCCTCTGAGGATCTTTGCATTTCTGTGGGGTTGGCTGTACTATCACCGTTGTTATTTCTGATTGTGCCTGTTTGAATCTTCTCTCTTTTTTTGTTGTTAACTTAGCTTGTGGTGTATCCATCTTGTTTATCCTTTCAAATAACCAACTTTTGGTTTAGTTGATTCTTTGTATGGATATTTCAGTCTCAATTTCATTCAGTTCTTCTCTGATTCTAGTTATTTCTTTTGTTCTGCTAGCTTTGGGGCTAGTTCATTCTTGTTTTTCTACTTCCGCTAGGTGTCATGTTAGATTATTAATTTGAGATCTTTCTAAATTTTTGAGGTGTACATTTAGCACTGCAAATGTTCCCCTTAACACTGCTTTTGTTGCATCCCAGAGATTTTAGTATGTTGTGTCTCTGTTTTTATTTCAAAGACTTTTTAAATTTTTGCCTTAATTTCATTGTTTACCCAAAAGTCATTCAGGATAAAATTGTTTACTTTCCATGCAATTGTGTGGTTTTGAGAAGTCTTCTTGGTATTGGTTTCTGTTTTTATTCTACTGTGGTCTGAGAGTATGGTTGGTATAATTTTGATTTTTTTGAATTTATCAAGACTTGCTTTATGGCCAAGAATATGGTTGATCTTGCAGTATGTTTGGTATGCGATGAAAAGAATGTATGTTTTGTGGTTGATGAGTGGAGTATTCTGTAGATGTCTATTAGGTCCAATTGGTCAAGTGTTGTGTTTAGTCCTGAATTTCTTGTTAGTTTTCTGCCTCTATGATCCGTCTAATGCTGCTAGTGCAGTGTTGAAGTCCCTGGCTATTATTGTGTGGCTGTCTAGAAGTACTTGTTTTATGAATCCCATTGAATTGAAACTTTTATCAGTATGTAATACCCTTCTTTGTTCTTTTTTACTGTTGTTGGCTTGAGGTCTGCTTTATCTGATCTAAGAATAGTGATCCCTAATCTTTTTTGTTTTCTATTTGCTTGGTAGGTCTTTCTCTAACCCTTTACTTTGATCCTATGGGTGTTGTTACATGTGAGATAAGTCTCCTGAAGACAGCAGACAGATAGGTCTTGTTTTTTTATTCAACTTTCCACTCTGTGCCTTTTGAGTGGGGTGTTTAGACCATTTACATTCAATGTTAATATTAATATGTGAGATGGTCATCATGTGAAGTTCTTAGCTGGTTTCTTTGCAGTTTCTATCGTGTGGTTACTGCGTAGGCTCTGTAGGCTGTGTACTGCAGTGTGCTTTTGTGGTAGCCAGTATCATTCTCTTGCCTCCATGTTTAGACCTCCTTTAAGGATCTCCTGTAAGGTTGGTTTAGCGGTAATGAGTTCTCTTAGTACTTGCTTGTTGAGAAAATATTTTATTTATTTTAGCTTAGTTTGGTGGGATATGAAATTCTTGGTTGGACTTTCTTTTCTTTAAGAATCCAGAAAATAGGCCCCCAGTCTCTTCTGGCTTGTGAGGTTTCTGCCGAAAAGTCCACTGTTAGCTTGATGGTGTTCTCATTGAATGTGATTTGACTTTTTTCTGTAGCTATCTTTAAGATTTTTTTCTTTAATGTTGACCTTGGACAGTCTCATGACTCTGCCTTGGTGATATTTGTTTTGTATAGTTTCTCACGAGTGTTCTCTGGATTTCTTGTATCAGCATGTCGACATCTCTAACAAAAATAGGGAAATTTTCTTGAATGATTCCCTCACATGTTTTCCAGATTGTTTACTTTTTATCCTCCCTCAGGAATGCCAATAATTTATAGGTTTGCTCTATTTGCATAATCTCATAGTTCCTGAAGATGCTGTTCATTTTTTAAAATTCTCTTTTCCTTATTTTTGTATAACTGAATTAGTTCAAAAGACTGGTCTTCAAGCTCTGAAATTCTTCCTTCTGCTTGGTCCAGTCTATTGATAAACTTTAATTGTATTTTAAAATTCCTAATTGAGTTTTCAATTCCAGAAGGTCTGATTGATTTCTCTGGGAGATGTTATTTCTTCTTTCATTTCCTGGATTGCTTTGGAAGTTTCTTTGTGTTGATTTTCAGCCTTATCTTAGATCTCATTCAGTTTCCTTGCAATCTATGTTTAAATTCTTTATCTGTCATTTTTGAGTTTCCATTTTGGTTAGAGATCATTGCTGGAGGGCCAGTGCAATTCGTTGGTGGTATAACTATATTCAGATTTTTCCTGGTGCCATAATTTTTGTGCTGGTTCCATCTCATGTGGAGATGCTAGCGCTTTTAATTTTTGTAATTATTTTCATGCAGGATTTTTTATTTTTCCTTCTTTTCCTGTAGTATTATTATTATTTTTCTTTCCTTTTCTCTTTAGCCCCTCCCTAGGGGGAGCAACTATAGAAAATGCTGGACAGGGTCTTTTGGCTGTACTTCTACACCCTATGCACTTCTTTCAGATTTTATATTGGGCTGTGCAGTTTGATCTACAGGCCAGGAGATGGCACTTACAGGTAAGAGCCAGCAGCAGCCGTTGGGGCTGGGTCTATACTTGATCCTTCTTTACTGGCAGAAGCTCACCGTTGCCTCAGGCCATGGGCTGATTCTGGATTGCGCAGTGCTCTGAGCTCCCTGCTCAGCCCTCCAGGGTCGAATGGGGGCCGCAGTGGGCTGGTCTGCCTACAGGTCCACCAAGGGCAGGCACAAGCATCCTTTTACTCAGTCTGCTTATATCATTGTATTTGAGGTGAGGTTCTTATAAACAGTGTATATTTGGCTCATGCTTTAATTAACTGGTTTATTTAGAGCATTTGTATTTAATAAAATTGTTGATACTTTAGGTCTTAAGTTGCCATCTTCTTTTTTTTTTTTTGAGATGGAGTCTTGCTGTGTTGCCCAGGCTGGAGTGCAGGGGCACGATCTCAGCTCACTGCAACCTCCGCATCCTGGGTTCAAGCGATTCTCCTGCCTTCGCCTCCTGAGTAGCTGGGATTACAGGTGGGCCCCACCATGCATGGCTAATTTTTGTATTTTTAGTAAAGACAGAGTTTCACCATGTTGGTCACATTGGTCTTGAACTCCTGACCTCAAGTGATTCACCTGCCTTGGCCCCCAAAGTGCTTGGATTACAGGCCTGAGCCACCGAGCCTGGCCGCCGTCTTCTTTTTAATTTTCTGCTGTTTCTCCCTGTTCTGCTTTCTGTTATTCCTACCTTCCTGTAAATTCTTGAATATTTTTGTTTTACAATTCCACTTTATGTTTTGCCCTATTTAGTTTATCTCTCGGTATAGGTTTTCTACTTATTACACATCACACAGTCTATCTGCGTCAGCATTTTACCAGCTCTGTGAAAAGTGAGAAAAAAAAGGTGACCTCCTTTATGTCACCTCACCCTCCTCATTTATAATTTAATTATCATAAATTTTAATGTTAATATGTTCATGGAATTTTCTTAAATATTTCCTCTATGCGTATTTACGTCTTTGTATTTACATCAGTTAGGGTTATAACTTTTGCTTCCACTATCAAACATAATTTAGAATATTCAAGAGGTGAAGGCAAATGTATTTATCTATATTTTTACTATTTTCGTTGTTCTTTCTTTCTTCCTAAGGATTGAGAACATGTCTCAGAGCAGTCTGAGGAATGTGAGACATGATTTTTTGTAAGAGAGATGGCTTTGCTCTCTCACCCATGCTGTGGTGGAACACAGTGGCGTGAACATGACTCACTGCAGACGAGCTCCAGCCTCGGCCTCGTCAATAACCAGGACGGTAGGTATGCACCCTCACGCCAACTGATCTTTACATCTTTCTTTCTCTTTTTCTTTCCTTCTTTCTTTCTTTTTTCCTTCCTTCCTTCCTTCCTTCCTTCCTTCCTTCCTTCCTTTCTGTCTTTCTTTTTCTTCTCTCTCTCTCTATTTCTTTTTTTTTGTAGAGACAGGATCTTGGTCTTACTATGTTGCCCAGGGTGGTCTTGAACTCCTGGCCTCAAGTGAGCCTCCCACCTCAGCCTCCCAAAGTGCTGGGATTATAGGCATGAGACACCATGCCTGGCCTGATACGGAAAATGTCTCAGACCCAGAGAGACAAGAACATGAGACTCCAGTTATATCCTCTGCAGCCATACCTGGGAGCATTCTTTTAAAGACATTTTGATTTTTTTCCCCCTTTCTTATAGTTTCCAGATGAACTGATAAACTACCTAAAATGTTACTACAAGTTGCACAATGGAACCCTCATCCATCATCTTCATGTTCCTGGAATTCGTGATGCAGAAAAAATGTATAGCCAACCAATAACGTTTGCGGTTTTAAGGAACCAAAGTAAATTCTTGGTAAATAAGGGAAGGACTGCACTTCTTTCTCCTTGAACAAGCACTTGCAGCTACTGCTAATTGGAGCATCAGGGCAACCTGGATGTGTCTCCTGGGCCTCAGCCCTGGCCCAGGCAAACTCTCTTACTTACATTAAGCATGCCTCCGTTTTTCCTTCAGGTTGGCACGATCCAAGATTCCCTCATTGGTTCTTACCCGTTTAGAAAACGTCCCTCAGCCGTTATTTTACAGGAGGTCTGCTGGCAAGAAATTCTCTTACTGTTCTTTCATCTGCAAATGTCCTCACATCCCCTTCATTCACCTTTATGCTTCCTCTGGCTAAACAACCCTGGGTTGACAATTCTTCTCTCTGAGCACCTGAAAAATGTTGTTACTTCCTTTTGGCTCGCTGGTTTCTGATGAGAAATTCCGTAGCATTCAGATTGTTTTCCTTTACAGGTAAATGTCATTTCTCTCACTGCTTTCATATTTTTTCTTTGTCTTTAGTTTTCAAAAGTTTAGTTACCGCATCTTTTGGTATGGATTTCTTTGAGTTTACCCTATTTGGAGTTCACTCAGCATTTTGAATCTATAGATTTATGTCTTTTGCCAAATTTAGAAAATATTTATCCCTACTTGTTTTAGATCATGCCCTCTTTCTCCTGTCTCTGAGTCTCCAATAACATAAATGGTAGACCTTTGATTGTGATCCTACAGGTCTCTGGGGCTCTGTTTACTTTTTTCTGCAGTTCAGATTAGGTAATTTCTATTGTTTTACTTCTCTGTTCACTTGTTTTTTTCTCTGTCCCCTCCATTCTTCTGTTGAGTCCATCTACTGAGTTTTAAAAACATTTCTGTTATTGCGGATCTCAGTTCTAAAATTTTCATTCAGTTATTCTTAATACCTTCTAATTATTTGCTGGAACTTTCTATTTTTCTACTATATTTCAAGTGTGTTTGCATTTCTTATTGAAGTGTTTTTATTTTATTTTATTTGTTTATTTTTAGACAGCATCTTACCCAGGCTGGAGTGCTGTGATCTCGGCTCACTGCACTCTCCGCCTCCCAAGTTCAAGTGATTCTCCCGTCGCAGCCTCTCAAGTAGCTGGGACCCCAGGCGTGCGCCACCCTCCCCAGCTAATTTTTGTATTTTTAGTAGAGATGGGGTTTCACCATGTTGGCCAGGCTGGTCTCGAACTCCTGACCTCGTGATCCGCCCGCCTCGGCCTCCCAGAGTGCCGGGATTCCAGGCGTGAGCCGCTGTGCCGGCCTGGAGTGTTTTTATGATGGTTGGTCTAAAATTCGTCGTGTAATACTTGATCTCTCTGTCAGTGTTAGCAGTCCTTGTTTCACTCTCTTATCGACATGTGACATTGTCAGGTTTCTATTAAAGCCATTTTGCTAGGTGTACAGTAATATTACATAGTGATTTTAATTTGCATTTTCCTAATGACTAATTATGTTTTAAACAATTTTTATGATGGGTCATTTGTTTTCTTATTATTGAACCTGCATTCATTTTTAAAAGCTTTCTAATACCTGGAACACTCCTTACCATGCAGATAAGGCCCTGGATAATATAACCCTGCCTATCTTTTCAGCTTCATATTTCACTTAAGTGCTGTCTATATGCCTTGATAGTCTACTGAAAAAAATTATAACATCATAATAGACCTCCTTCATATTCTCACTCCCGAATCCACAATTCCACCTGCACTGTCTGCTCTTTATCCCATCCAGGTAAAACTGGACGAGGCCCCCCCTACTAACAAAAGTCAGACCCTTCACGGGGGGTTCTGGTCCCATTCCCTGTCCCGGGATTACTGTCTAGAACTTCTTTCTTTTCCTTTCTGCTGTGCGCTGTTGATCGTTCACTAGTATTTGATCACCTTTACTGGTAACTGATCTGCTGTATTACCTCCCATTATAAAGAAACAAGAGCGCTCTCGTTCCCTAATCAGCCTCTGGCTCTCGGACCCTTGCTCTGACCCTTTTCATAGTGAAACCTCAGAAAACGTTGTCTCTAAATGCTGATCCCACTTCTTCCCATCTTTTCCTGCTTTTTGATCTGGCTTTGGTCCCCACCACCAGCGATCTCCTTGTGGCCAAATAGAAGGATAATTCTCTTGATTGAAACGGTCTGTTCTCCTAGCTTTGGTGACGCCACATTCTCTGAAGTTTTCTCCTGTTTCATTAGCTGCTTCTCAGTTTTCTGTACACTTTCTTTTTCTCTAGCCAACTTCTAGTCGTGGGCATTTCTCAAGGCACAGTCACAGTTGGTCTTTTCTCCTTCCACTCTCTCCCTAGCTTTTCAAGCAGTCTCACGGCACTAAATGCCATTTATACGCTAATCAGTCCTAAATTTATGTTTCTAGACCAAACCTATCCTCTGAATCCCAGACCGAAATATTCAACTGACTGTAACATCACTACTGAGATTCTCCTGTGCTCCTCCAGTAGGAACATGCCCCAAACTGAATTGCTGGTGTCCAGCTTTTCCTGTGATCTGTTCACCCAGCAGTCTTCGGCACGTCATGCCCTTTCATGAGCTGCTCACACTACAGACCGGAACGGCCGTCCTTTCGCTCCTTACGTCTAGTGCAGTGGCTCTTGTCAGTTCCACCTACCACACATATCCCAGAGCCAACCACCATCGTCCACCTTATCGTCTGCACAGGCCTGGGCCCCTCCGATAGCCACTGTGCAAATTCATCTAGCTATTCCCCACCAAGCTCATCACACAGCCAGAGTGACCCTCTTAAAGCACATAGAATCATGCCAGCTTCTCCACTGTGTGGTGTTGCTCATCCACATGGATTATCCCTGTGCGCTTCCTGTGTGTGTGTTCCCTCCATGTGGCTCATGCACATGTAGTCTCTGCGTGTGTGTCCCCTCCAGATAAATCATCCACATGTGGTCTCTGTGTGT
>PVKP010040212.1:0-19625 GCA_004027715.1 Plecturocebus donacophilus
GGGGTGGGCTGAGAGGAGTCTGGCTGCTGGGTGGCCCAAGTCCAGGGGAGGATCCATTCCCTCTCCCGGCTCCACATCCATCCCACTGAAAGCCACCTCCACCACTCAATAAAACCTCACATTCATCCTTCAAGCCTGTGTGTGACCTGATTTTTCTAGGATTCTGGGTAACAACTCCAGATACAGACATCTGTCACACTAGCTAGCCCTCTGTCCTTGAGAAAAAACAGAGGGCCTGTTGAGCTGGTTAGCATTCAAGCCGTCTGTGGACAGCAAAGCCAAAAGAGTTCTGTAACACGGGTTGCAGGCATCCACTCCTAGACACTACTGCGGGGTCAGAGCCCAAACAACTCGCCCTAGCCTCTGCACCTGCCCCTCTGCATGCTCCACTCCCACAAGGGGTCTGAGCAGCCGCAGAACAGGGCAGCCACACCCGTTACGCATCCTACAAGGGGAATCAGGAAACTCTCCCATTTCAACACCACAGGATACTATTCAGCCATAAAAAATAGTTAAACTATGTCATTTGCAGCAAACATGGATGAAACTGGAGGACATTATGTTAAATGAAATAAACCAAGAGGGAACGTTAAGCACTGCATGTTCCACTCGTGTGGACGCTAAGAGGAGCTGATTTCATAGAAGTAAAAGTAGAAGGAAGAATAGTAAAAGCTGGGAAGAGTAGGAGGAAGGAGGGCTAGGAAGAGATGTATTAAAAGATACAAAATTACAGCTGGATATGACTAAGTTCCAGTGTTCTATAGCACTGTAGCATGACAACAGTTAAAAATAATATATTACACAGTTTCAAATAGCTAAAAGGAGGATATTGAATGTTCCCGTCACAAAGCAATGCTCAACGTCTAAGACAACCAATATACTGATCACCCTGATCTGATCACCATATATGTATCAAAACATCACTATAGACACCATGAATATGAATATCCCATTTATCATTTGTCAATTAAAAAATAAAATTAAATAAAAAATAAAATAAAAACCTCTTCAACAAAGTAGTGACAACGGGAACTTCCCCTACATGATTAAAAGTGTCTACAAAGAACTACAGCAAACATCATCTTTCATCACGAAAGGTGAAAGCTTCCCCCTAAGATCAGGAGCAAGACATGGATGTTCCTTCACTTCCACTCAACAATGTATTTGAGATTCTGGCCAGCGCTATGAGGTAAACAAGCAAATAAGCAAAATAAAGCCCCCAAATTTTCCTCCATGTAAATCAGCACCTCACATCTCTCTAGAAATTCTAAAAATAATTTTCAAAACGTTGTCTATTATTTTCTGAATTCTTTATGTTTCTTCTGGGTCAGTTGTTCTGTTTGTTGTTGTTCTGTCTCATTCATCCTTTTTGTTTTCTTCAAATACCTGTTGAGTCCTCGTCCCTTTTTTCATACTTAGGAATGAGGTATATGTAAGTGCTCTATTGCAGTTATAGAATTCTGTGTCCTCCAACAGTCTTCAAGTTTTTAAATGGGAAGGCAGACTGGAAGGCCTTGGAAGGCGTGGTGGAGGGTTCACAGAAGTGAGGTCCTGGTACCATCTCTCCGTCTCTTTCTGCTTTGTCCATGGATTCTGGTGTAATGCTGAAACAGAAGTTTACTGGAATACACATTTTCCCTCTAACGTACAAAGAACAGTGTCGTCATGAGGAGACAGAGTCAGCAGGTCATCTCAGATCCAAGGGTGGTCAGCAGAGCCACGTGTGTGATCTTGGAAGCACCCCAAGTTTCTGTCTCCCCATGTATAGGACAAGGATAGCACCATGACCTGTCCCCAGTGCTCTGAAGATTCAAAGGCTGAGTGCATTCAGAGGGACTGGCAGAAAAGGTGCCTCACCAATACGCATTCCCTTCCCCCTTCTTCCTTCAGTGAAGAAAAGGCTCAGCCCTCGTGGGCACTGCTTCTAAGGGGTGACCGTCATGTACTCTGGGCCTGAACGATTTTGCATTGCCACAGATAAGTGCCTTTCAACATCTGGTCACCATCTGTAAGGGCAGGAGGGCTGTCAGGCCCTGTCTAATGTCAAGCCATGCTCTACTTGGTGACGTAAGGTGGAGAAGCACAGATCAAAAACACTTGCTGAATAGTTGAGAAGCTCCCATAAATATTCTCAAAGTTAGCCACAGAACGTGTTCCTGTTAACAGCACAACCTTGAAGTCAAACTGAACGCTCCACATGCCCTTACAAACACGTCAGACAGGCTGACCTCTTTGGACCTGGAGAGGCTCCTTTGTAAATGCCAGGGATGCACCTGTCCTGGGAAAGTGATTGGGGAGGACACAGCCAGACACCCAGTGCCCAGGAGCTCCAGCAAGGGGGCCCTGCTCAGAACCAGGGCAATGAAGGGACTCCACCCTGAACCAGGGCAATGAGGGGACCCCGCTCCAACCCAGGACAATGACAAGGCTCTGCTCTGAACCAGGGCAATGAGGAGGCCCTGGTCTGAACCAAGGCAATGAGGGGGCCCCCCTCTGAACAAGGGCAATGAGGGGGCCCTACTCTCTACAAGGGGAAAATGGCTTTCTGAAAATGGCATTATTTGGGAAACAGTATTCACTTGCTATAAACCAAGTGAAGGTATACAGTGCTCAAATAAGTTAAAAATCACATTTTTTTTCTTTTTTTCTGAGTAGATTGCTTTCTGGAAAGAGCTCAGATGAATATTCACTGTTCTTTTGTTTCCGTAGTTGTCACTCTGTTCAATTAGATGATCTGAAAAAAATGATGCCAAAAGTCTATGGTTTTTCGGCTCTGTGGTTGCAGTACTGACACCTAATCTGTTATCACTTCCCTATACTGTGATCCTAAGCAGTCCCTCCCACACTAACTGAGCTTGGCTGGGTGCTTTGCTCTGGTCAATGAGACAGTAACATGCAGGACACAGGTAAAGACTTGACAAGTCCTTGCATAGTGGGCCCCACTTTGCTGGCTGCCACACGATGAAGCAGGATGGGTGACCGCTGGGTGATGCAGTCACCTCTGTCACTGCAGCCAAAAGCCAGTCAGAGCTCTCAACATGGCTGGCTGCCCAGCCCATCACAGCTAGCTATGTACAAGTGAGGGAGCCCAAGCGAGACCAGCAGAACAGTCACCCAGCTGAGCCCAGTTCAGTTGTCGACTCTCAGAAGCTAAAGAAAGAGTTGTAAGGTACTGTTTTGGGGGTGATTTGCTATGCAGCAAATGCTAACTGATACATGACCCTTTATTATTTAATGCAATAGAGCAAAGAGCAAACCAAAGAACAGCTACTGCATGTACAATGACATTCTAATCAGTCTTAGTATTTTGTTATTTACAGAAGAATGGAAGAAAAAGCACCATGCTATACTTTAAGAATATTCCTGAGAAAATATCTGTTTTCACAGAATTCTCGAAGGACCAAGTTAACCACTGTGCTGAGGCTCTGACATCCTCCTTGGCATCCTGAGCTGCATGTAGAAGCAACAGCAGCCATAATGTGTCTTCATTCCTTCTGCTCAGAGCCTGTGGGAGGGGCCATTTCTTGGTCCAGGTGAGCTCCTTGAATGTCAATCAGAAAGTCTCACTAAAGCACCTAAGAAGCAGCTCGATGTTACTGGAAAGTGCCTTTTGTAGCAAAAGTATAAATGCCAACATTCTCTATCTTACCTTATAATCAAAAGTCACTAGAAATATTAATACAGAGTAGGCACCATTCTTATGACTAAATATTCTTCAGTATTGTTAGAAGAATTGCATAATATTAAAAGAATTGTTTCCACTGGGCTTCCATTTCTGCTGCTAGATCAGAGGAGCAGGACTGGGTGGGAAAGCTTACTTCCCCAAAAGTCTATACTGCTTGTCAGAGCCTTGGACCTACTAAGACAGACAAGTCTGTGTTTGCCTCCACCCACTTCCTAGCTTTTATATAAGACATTGTCTCAGTAGATTTCAGACTAGGGTTCCAAAACCACATCTATTACCTGCTGAGGTCACTGTATGAAAAATCATTGCAATAAAATGGATTCAGTAATTGTTCCACAAAAGTGTGGATTCAGACATACTATACATTATTTTCAAATTGCATTTAAATATTGGTTGTATTTACATGCAAACTCCATCAGAAGCCCATGGTGAGAAGCCCCAGGAGGGAGGTTAACTGCAGACTAAGAAGATTTGCTGCTCACCTGCTCACCTCCCACCTGCTCACCCCCCCTTCTCACCCCCAACCTGCTCCCATCCCATTGACCTTGGCAGAGTGTAGTTATCTAAGGGAAGTGGATGGATGCAATGAGAGGGAGGGGAGGAAAAGACCCACGGGAGTGAGAGAAAGGAATGATGGAGACATTCAGAATGTCCTTTTCAATCTAGTTACCATCTCAAGCCTTCTATTTCTGAGGCATATTGTATCTTGGAGGGGATTTTCCAAAAACTCATAAAAAAGCTGAAAATCCACTGCTGACCACTTTGGCCCCTGGCGGCTTGGGAACATCTCTGATCCCTTCATTTCCACCATCTCATCTCCATTCATGACAAATTTCACCTTTTAGATATTTCCTCACCACTTCTAATGCTGTCCTTACTCCCTCTCACCTTCCCTCACGACGAGCCCCCCAGAAGAGGCAGGCAGCACATCTGGTTTGGTCCTAGCCCCAGGCCACCTCCCCGCTCACCTCCATCTCCCCTCCATCCTTGTCCCACTCTTGGGCAGAGCAGCTCCCGAAAACACAGGTCCAGATCTGACCACAGCCGTCCTGCTGGAAACCCTCCTGCAGACCTGTGCGGTCAAGTGCCGGCCGAGGCCTCCTCCTGCTGTTCCCACGTCCTTTGTGTTGTCTCGGGGATTAAGTGTGGGAGTGTTCTGACTCCCGGTTACCCTAACAAATCCATCCAGGCTCTCCAGCAGCACGGCCTGCGTGGTGAGGCCCAGCGGCGACCCTGACACAGAGGGGACAGGCGCTCTGTGGGACCTGGCCCTCCACGCGCCAGCCCACCCCTCCCAGGGCTCCTGCTTGACTCTTTGGTGGGTCCCCTCTGTCTCACAGTATCTGTGTTTGTGGCCCTGCATAAATCCAGTCTCCCTTAGGTGGCTGATAAGGTCCTTGCTAATGGGACCCTCCTCCCCTCCAGCCTGTCTCGCCTGCCCTCCCTGCAGGCCTCCTCGTTTCTGCCCCGCTCCTCTTCCCTGCAGACTCCGGAGCTGCTGCCTCTGTGCACACCGGGTCTCTCTGGACTGGAACTCCTCTGCCAGCTCCCTTCAAGCCTCCTCTTACTCATCCTCAAGAAGCAGTGCGGGGAGGGCTCCTGCCTGGGCGATGACTTCTGAATGTCGCGTTGAGCTCTGGGCCCCAGCCCCTCTTCTGGATGCTTTCAGAGTTAACAGGGTATTCTGTCACCATAACTCCTGGGCTAGGCTGACGCTGCATTTTCGTGCGTCCGCTTCCCTAATTCCACGCCATGTGTGTCATGCAGCATTTATTCTTTGCTGTCAGCAAAGCCCTCAGATCTTGGAAAACACTCGTCACAAGCAGAGACTTCTGAACAGAAACCAAGCACACTCCCCACTTTCTGCAGCCGCAATGAGTGTCCTCCCTTCTCAGCGGTCACCAGAGGGCATGAGGGCCTCCGCAGACGCCCAGCCATCATGTCTTGGCCCTCTTTGTGCCATGACTCTCCACTCGCTGCCAACGGGCTTCCCGGACTGCCTTGGCTGGGACTGCGCCAATATGCAAATCTCCGTTTCTGATCCTCCCTCCTGACTACAGCCAGATCTCTAGGCTCTGGTTCTCACTGGGGTCCCCAGTCCGGATTCTCTGGAATCCTGGGCCTGTGACTCACTTGCGATTTCTCCGGCCTTTCTATCAAGCGTGGGGTCCCGTGGGTGTGGGTCTGATTCTGCTCCAGACTTCCTCCTTCTTGCTTTCTCCTGCCCCCTCCACCTTCCAGGCAGAGTACACCTTGCCAAGACAGCCTCGCCTGCTGAAGATGGCCCCACACGGCTGCAGAAAGTTACGGAGCCCTGGGTCAGACCAGGTCTTCACACAAACTCACATTGCAGCTGGCCTGGTTCTCCAGGAGTCTTTTCTAGAACGGGCATGTCTCCCAATTCATTGCTCTAGACCATCTCCTTATGGCCCAGGAGCTTCCCTGGCTGTGCTAATGCCCTTTAACCTTTCCTTTCCTTCCTCTTTGACCCAGAGTGTTCCCGGGTTTCCCTTACTCCCCCCGTCTTCTCTCCCAGGCCTGCAGCATACGGGCTTCTCCCGAGAGGCCAGCTCTCAGACACATGCTTGGAGCACAGCTCCTGCCTCCCCAAGACCGCTCCCCAGCCGCCGGCCATGATCCCGAATTTTCCATTCTGAACATTTCTTCTCCGCCGACAAAAATATTCTTGCCTACCTTGGTGAAAAACAAACATCCCTTCTTCCCCCTTTGGTCACACATGGCCTCTGAAGGTTGGACCTGCTCGGCGGTTTCCTTCCCCACCAAACTGAAGGAAAGCCTGGCCAGGTCTCCCTGTCGTCGCGTCCTGGGAGAACACTCCTGGCCTGATTGCAGTGGGATGGCTTGGAGGCTGTGAGCAGCAAACCTGCCAGTCCACGCCCTGCAGCAGCTGCTCTCTCACCTGGTGCTGCCCTGGGGCGCCAATGTGCCACACGCCCAGCGACGACTGTATCTACCATGCTATTTCCAACGTGCAACGTGTGCCTCTCTGTGCATGTAATTCAAATGTCGTCACCTGCCCTCCAGGCCACTAAAGAAGTGAGTCATCTAAGAAGTCAACTTATCTTCCCTTTAGGCTATCAGCTCCTGTAGGTTCTTCCAGCACAGTTTAGCTCTACCAACAGCCTCTCAGTAGTAACTGTGGAATGCAAAGTCACGGAACCACAGGTGACAGCGAAACACCTCCCAAAGTGTCCCCCGTCAAGTACATTACCAGCCTCGTGTGGCTCTAGGATCAGGCGTCCCTCTCTCATCTTGCCAATGACCTCTCCGTCTCATGGGCTGTGGGACAGCAGGGAACCCCAACGAACCCAGCAGCACTGCCATCTGCAGCCCCATCCGACAGCCATTTCCTGGGGTCATCTCCATCCAGAATCACTGGCGAAGTGCCCCTGGCTTTCTGTTAGTCTTTCCTCTCCTTCTGTCTTCCACAAGCGTTCAAGAGTGAAGGGCACCAAGACTGCCTTGATTTCTGCATTTTTGCACTCTAGTTTCATTCCCTAACTTTTGCAAGGCATTCATGACTCCTGCCCACCCCGGGATCCCCACCACCCATTCCTAGAGGGCCTCTGACAAACACATCTTACCTCCAGCTCCTGGAATTCCTCCTCCTCCTCCACATCGTAGGACAGGGTGTGGATTTTGATGTCGTCAGCTGAGAGGTCGATGAACTTCCCGTCGGGGTACTCCAGGCTGTCTTTGGTGGGTGAGCGGTCCTCGATGAAGGTGGTCTCACAGCAGTCGGTGGCCACACCATCCCCCCAGGAGCGCAGCACACCCTCCGAGTAGAGGATGATGTTGGGCCGGTAGCGGGACTCCACCGACTGCTGCAGGGTGTTGGGGTCCAGCAGCTGCTGCACTGGCTCACTCCTGCTGCCATCCAGGCTGGCTGGCACTGTGCTGGCACCCACCCGGTGGCTCTGGTACTGGGGCGCTGGGTAAACAGACACCAGACCATCTCTGCTCTCCGCCATCAAGTTTCTGGTGTTAATCAAGCCATTCCTCTTGCCAGCATCACTGATTTTACTGTGCACCAGCATGCTCTTCTGTTCAATGATGCCATCCATGGTCCTCCCTCCCCAGATGGGCGTCAGGCTGGCGGGCTGGGCATGTACGTCACACTTTCCTCAGGGAACCCATTTCTCCTGGAGGAGGAGGAAACAGAGATGAGATAAGAGAGTCACACCTGAAAGCAAGCTAGTCACCCAGACCTACATTGTTTCAAACTGTACCAGTCATCCAACAGGCACAGTAACTGTGAGGGTTAGATAATATGCAGTCCTACCTATTCCATGAATGTTAAAAAGGCTCTGTCAGGGCAGCGAGCCAGAGTAAGCAGAAACTGATTACCTCAATCTCTATAAAGTCTCTGCTTCCAAATGAAGGAGACTGCAGGAATTGGCTCCCTTACAGCCTAGAGACCTTTGATTGCTAGCAGACATCCTGAAACCCACGGGTAAACTCAATCACATCAGCATCCGATGAGTCCATAGGAAAACAGAATTGCAGATCTGTAATGAGCATTAGCTCTTCCCAGGTACATGGCTATTCATTCAAGCAGGAAATTATGTGATTGCAGTAATCCCTACTTAGTGATGATCTTGAGGTGTCAAGTCCCAGACACAAATCCGCTACTGAGGCATCTTGAGATAGGCACAGCACATCTCTGAGGATGCTCTCTACAGTTCGCCACTGAGATAGGCACAGCACATCTCTGAGGATGCTCTCTACAGTTCGCCACTCAGAATTTGCTGAGAACCAGCAGCACCAGCACCAGCTGGGAGCTTGTTGGGAATTCAGAATCTTGACTAGCACCTGCACCTACTACATGAGAATCTGCATTTTAACAGGCTCCCAGCTGATGAGTCTGCACATTAAAGCTGGAGAGGTGCTGCGCTACAGAGCATAGCGCAAGTTTTGGCCTGCTGAACGACCTGGCTTGATTTTACTACCGATTCTTTACTAACCTTTAAAATGTACTCAAATTAGATCGATTAATTTTTTTAAAGAACTTTTGTTTTCTTATTGAAGTGAATTTTTTCAACTTTGAGTATCATAAATTACAACTAAGTATGAACAAAAGGGATCAAAATTAGTGGAATTTGATTTTTGTCATTGCCATATCCTTTGATATCTCTTTCTACACAGGCTGGTTTGTCATATATATTGCCTTTGCTTCATAATTCCCTTTAGCTCATTTCCTTCCATGTTTGCTGGTACCCACTCCTACCTGCTCAGAGCCTTTTTCTGGGCCTGGTTCATCCGCTCAGATATGAAACTGAGGACAGGAGAGAGAATGGCTCTGATGAGGCTGCCATCTAGAGTTAACCCCTGGCCCTGCACCAGTGCATTCTGGAGTCTTGTCCCAGAACACTGCTACTGTTCTTCCAATTCTCTTTATACTTTTCTGGGGTTTTTAAATAAAGATTTTCTGAGTTGATGATATTCAGAACCAGTAGCTACAGAGATGAAAGCCTCCTGCCTGACCCTTTATTTCTGCATAAGCAGTCTCTACTATGTCTAGGACACTCCCTTCTCTTGACCAAACTCTTTCTGGGCTGCAGCAACCACTGAGCTCCCCATGCATCTTCTTGTAAGGCTTAGAGTCTGATTTTAGGCCTGTCAGAGGACACTGCCTTAAATGCATCACTGGCCAATCATGCTATACCTGCTTCTCTATCAAGGAAGGCAGCTGGAGCGAGGAGACAGGATGAAGGACTCTGTGGCCCTGCATTTGAGTCCCTAGTTCTTAGTCTCTTTCTGTATCACTCTTGTAAGAACTCTCTTGTAAGAACACTATTGGAAGAACTTTAACATGCACACTTAACCATGAGTTGTGGTGAATATCAGGTGAATGGGAAAAATGAGGAGTTGTGAAAGAAAAATAAAAGTCAGAAAGAAAGTAGGTATACAGCATCTTCTATAAAAATTTTATATTCTACATAAACATTTTTTTTTACTTGGAGATGGTCAGGGTATAAAGAACACCGTACTAAGAGTCAGAAGGAGGCCAGGAATTCAGCCCGAGTTTTGCTACTAAATATCTGATTGTGGGCAAGTGGCTTATAAAAGTGGAATTATTAATGGGGTGGTTGAGCAAGAAAAGCTTTCAGGTCCCTTTCAGCTCTATGATCTTTTTTACCTCCCAGCCCAAGAGTCACGGGGTTTTATGGCATTAGATAGAGATTTTCCACAAAATGGCTTCAGTGATGAATCCTAGCAAACGCTTAAAGAACTAATACCAGTCCTTCTCAAACTTTTCCAGAAAAACTGGAGGAGTGAACATTTCCTAAGTCATTCCATGAGGTCAGCATTAGCCTGATGACAAAGCCAGACAGGTCACCACAGGGGCAGTACAGACCCATATCCCTGTGAACACTGATGTAAAACTCCTCAACAAAATTCTACGAAACTGAATTCAGCAGCACATGAAAGAAATCATATATCACGATCAAGTGAGATTTATTTCTGGAATGCAAGGAGGGTTAAAATTATGAAAATCAATCATTATGATATACCACCTTAACAGAATGAAAGATAAAAAATACATGATTATCTCAACTGGCATAGAAAAAGCATTTAATGCCTTTCTAATAAGCATTTCTGAAAAAAGCATTGATGATTTTCCCTTTTATGATAAAAACATGAAATCAACTAGAAATAGAAGGAAATTACCTCAACAAAATAAAAGCTATATTTGAAAAATCCATAGTGAACATCATAGTCAACAGTGAAAACCTGAAAGCACCCATAAGATCAAGAACAAGGCAAAGATGCTCACTTTTTCCACTTTTGTTGAACGCTGTACTGAAAGTTGTAGCCAGAGAAATTAGGCAAGAAAAAGAAGTAAAAGGCACCTAATTGGAAAGGAAGAAGTACGATCTCATTTATAGAAAACCCTACAGATTTCACAAAAAATCTGATAGAACTAATAAATGAAGTTAGCAAAGTAGCAGGATACAAACTTAATACACAAAAATCAGCTCCATTTCTGTTTACTAACAATGAAGAATCTGAAAAGAAATTTTTTAAAAAAATTCATTTACAGTAGCATAAAAGAACACAGTATTTCAGAATTAAGTTAACCAAGGAGGTGAAAGACTTGTACAATGAAGTCATCAAAATATTGCTGAGGCTGGGTATGGCTGCTCACGTGTGTAATCCCAGCACTTTGGGAGGCTGAAGTGGGTGGATCACTTGAGCTCAGAAGTTCAAAACCAGCCTGGCCAACATGGTAAAACCTCTACTAAATATCCAAAAATTATCTGGCATGGTGGTGAGCACCTGCAAACCCAGCTACTCATGAGGCTGAGGCAGGAGAATTTCTTGAACGTGGGAGGCAGAGGTTGCAGTGAGCTCGGATCGTGCCACTGCACTCCAGCCTATGCGACACAGCAAGACTCCATTTCAAGAAGAAAAATAATAAGCACTGCTGAAAGAAATTAAACAGCATGGAAAACAGTATGGCAGCTCCTCAAATAATTAAAAATAGAATTAGCATATGGTCCAAAAATTCCACTTCCGGACATATACCGAAAGGAGTTGAAAGCAGGGTCTTGAAGACATATTTGCACGCCATGTTCATAGCAGCATTATTCATAACAGTTGAGATGTGAAAGCATCCCAAGTGTCTGTGGATGAATGGATAAGCAAAATGTACTATCTACATTCAATGGAGTATTGCTCAGCCTTAAAAAAGGAAGGGAATTCTGACACACGCCACAGCATGGATGGACCTCGAGGCATTATTCTAAGTGAAATAAGCTAGACACATAAAGACAAATGCTGTATAATTCCATTGATATGAGATACTCAGAGTCATCGAAAGTACTCAAAAGTCATCCAGAGTATGGTTTCCAGGAAATGGAAGTGGTGTGAGGAGTTATTATTTAATGGGTATAGAATGAAAAGGGATACAGGTGGTGGTGATGGTTACACATTCTAAAGTGTACTTAATACCACCAAACTGTTATGCTTCAAAATCGTTAAGATGGTAAATTTTATGCTAACATAACAAAAATAAAATAGAAAAACTCAATTAAACTAAACTAAAATAAAACATAAAAAGAAGAGCTACCTATGTAGAGATTCATGCTAAAGTGTTTACATTTAAAATAAAAGATACACTGTCTGGGACTTGTTTAAAAATTATTATATAGGAAGGAGGAGTGCACATCATACCAAGAAAACAAGACTGGCCGTGGGCTGACCACCGATTATCTCAGCTGGAATTCTCATCTGGAATTCCTCCTCCTTCTTCACATGCTAGGATGTCAAGGAGCCACAGGCGATAGCAGAAACACCTCCCAAAGTGTCCCCCATCAAGTACATGTCCAGCCTCATGTGGCTCTAGGATCAGGCATCCCTCTCTCATCTTGCCAGTGACGTCTCTGTCTCATGGGATGCGGGACAGCAGGGATCCCCGATGAACTCACCAGCACTGCCATCTGCAGCCCCATCGGACAGTCATTCCCTGGGGTCATCTATAACCATCTCTGATCACCACAGGAGGAGTCTATGTGTATTCCATACCGAGAAAACAACACTGGCTATGGGCTGACCACTAAAGTTGGTTGATGGGTGCACGTGATCCATTATACAATCCTGTCTCCTTTCATGTGTGTTTGAAATTTTCTATACTAGAGAGATTTGAAGAAATCAACAGGTGAAGCAGTGCACGGGAGATGTTCCAGGCAGAGGGCACAGCATAGGTCGTGTCTGGGAAGCAGAGAAGCAGGCCCGGGAGATAATGTTAGGAGGGGTGGGTCTCCTTTAGCGGCTCTTAGTAAGAAATGGACTTGTGGAAGAAAGGCTCAAGTGGGACGTGATCATCATAGAGGCAGCCCAGGCAGATGAATCTGTGAATAGCGTGAGGAACGAGTACAAGGAAAAGCACAATAGACACTGGTGATGGGGACAACTGACAAAATGCTGTGGACCTCTGCTGCTCAAGGGCAGTAAGAAGGGTGTGATGCCCTGCAGGAAACTTTGGGGTGCGTGTCCCAAGAGAGCCCCAGTGATGGTTCCCTGCTTTGTGTATTTTATTTGAAAAATGAGTCATGAGGAGGCAAAATGTGCAGCTTCATCCTGCGGCTGAAGGGTTCTACACTCAGCAGCTCAGACCAGAGTCCTCCCTGTGGGACACGGGGGGCCCAAGTCCATGCTGACAGCAGGAGTGACGAATGAAGGTGCACTGGGGCTCTCACTTGCCCTCTCAGGTGCAGCCACTCCTCCAGGCTGTATGTGCGGAAGACTGCGCTCAGCTTGGCTCACCTGAGCAAGCAGGTGTAGCCCAGAGGACATTTAGGAAGAGCATACCCGGTTCCTAACATGGAGGTGGCTATGGTGCCTCAGGCTATCTCCAGAGTGCCCAGGGAGAGCTCCTGGCCAGACAGACGGTACTTCTCAGTGCCTTGCGCTGTGTCTCCAGAGTGGGGTGGCACTGATGCATTCAGTGGGGCCTTTCTTGCTTGGAGAGTGTTTGAGGAACACAGCAGGACTCAGGATGTCCAACTTCTCCCTGTCCCTGTAGACAAATGTCCATTCTGAATTGGCCTCTGAGTGTGCTCACACCCACAGGGATGTGGCTGCCCACTAATTTCACTCGTGGACACACTCAGACATCGCCACTTTTTGGAGCAGAGTTGGTCATCTGGGCTCCCAGGCTGCCCAGCTTAGGCCTGGGTGACAGCATGACCACACCCCTCTGGTTCTGCTGGGGACAAGGCTTCGAGGGTGCACTGCAGGGTCTCCCATCCCAGCCATGAGCTCAACCATCCTTGCAGTTCTGACGACGCATCCTGTACAATTCATCTATTCTACTGACACTTGATGAATGACTAAGCGATGAGTTGCCAATACCAGTCACCAATGGACCCTAAAACATGTGTGTCAAGAACTTCACTGATGAAAACAGAACTTAACTCTCCATCAATGAAGAAAAATGACTTGTTTAAGTCAGTACCCCAGTGAAAGTTGTCAGAATCAAAATGGAATCGGTGACGTTAAGAAAACCCTGACAAATAGGGCCCGGGGAGGCCAAGAAGAGAGGGTTCTCATGCTTGTATGTCTGATAACAAAAAAAGGCTGCAAAACCCAGTGTTTTACACAAAAAACACTTCTGCAAGCACCTCTGCCCAGCAACTGCCCTCCCAGCCTTAGAGTGGTGTCACCCTTGTTATTGATCTTTGGAGCCAAGGATGATAATTTCATAACAATTGCGTAATCTTCATCGTTTTTTTTTTTCATGAAACACCTCTGTCTTCCTTTACCTCCCTGAATGTGCTCATAGTTTACTACGGCATGTGTGTTTCTATCGCAAAGCTTTATGCCCAGATAAACATATTTCCTTTTAGAGAGCTTCTCTCTGTTTATGATTAAGGTTGACACCAAGAGAGAGGTGCAATTTAAAAGCCCATCTATCTTGGACTAAGTTATTGAACCCTAGTAGCTTTTCTTGATTTATAAATAAACCTTCCATTTACGGAGGATCTATTCCAGCCAGAAATTCAGTATCACTTAGGAGGAAAGCACATTGCTGTATATTTAGCAATGAGGTTTGGATTTTCATCAAGCAATTTCCCACAGCTTCCCTTTGACATGAAGAGCTACCGTTCTGCTCTCACGGGGAGGTGTCTGCACACAAGCCAGCAGAAAACTTCCGTAAATGACCACAGTCCTGCTTCATAACTGGCAATGGTTCCCATCTCATCCCTATCTTAACTCAAGGTAATGGCCTACTGAAACCAAGATCATAACACCTAAAGAGTCACTGCTTTCTTATGGCTCTACCTATTGGAAGCATCCTAAACCTGAACCAGCAAATACCACCCCCTGACACCAAGTGATAATCATCTCTCAGTGCAAGTGAAAACCATCCTGGGGATGGTGACAAAGTACTCCAGCTGGGGAAAAGCCAGCTCTTCAGAGCAGAGGTGTCCTCAAGTCCTAATGCAATGTCACCAATAAAAGTTTCAAAACAGAACTCCCTCCCTCAAACGCAGGGAAGAAAGGAAGCCGGTCTGTGTCCAGCCCCTGCCTTACCACGAGCATGTGGCAGGTACTTCTATGCATCCACCTGACAGGCGCTTAGTGGGTACCTACCGTGTGCAGGCAGAGTACTGAGTGTGGGGGTGTGGCTGGGGACCCAGGTGACCGCTAGCAGGGACCCTGCATGCACACAGCATGTGAGAAAGACGGTCTTTTGAACGAGACCAAAGTGTGACAAGTGGACGGGACAAAGCTGCCTTGAAGGAACAAACACAGGGCACAATCACCTGAGAAAACCCACTGACCGCAACCTGAACAGCATGTGGAGTTGGCCAGGGCCACACTGAGGGGCACTGTTCCGCCAGGGGAGGTCCCCGCCCAGCGTACTGGGGCCCGAGGCAAAGGCCAACAGAGGGACCCATGCAGAGGCTCAAGAAAGAAGAGAGGGAGGACACAGGCCCAGGCAGGAGCCCCCGGGCTTGTCCTGACAAACCTCAGCAGTCCAGGAGGGATCTGCAGGTGCGGTGGGGAGGGGTGGAGCCTGTGAGGAGGGAGCGCACCTGCTTCTGGTTTAGGCCCTGGGAAGAGGGAAAGGGATGATGATGAAGTCACATCCACCAGGGGGCTGATGCGGTTTGGATGTCTGCTGGCTCCAAATCTCAGGTTGAAATGTGATCCCTAGCGCTGGAGATGGGCGCCCTCCCCAGGGTCACGAGCTCCTGCAGTAGCTGCTTGTTGAAAAGAGCCTGGAGCCCCCTCTTTCTCTTGCTCCTCCTTGTCGTGTGATGTGCCTGCTCCCTTTCACCTTCTGCTGCCAGTGAAAACCTCCTGAAGCCTCACCAGAGCTGAGGCGATGCCAGTGCCATGCCCATGCAGGCTGCAGAACCGTGAGCCCAAGCAAACTTCTTTTAAAAAGAAATCATCCAGGCTCAGATATTCCTTTACAGCCATGCAAAACGGACGAACACGGGCTGAATCCATGGGTGCCCCTCGCCGTGCCCTGGCTCCCATCATCCCAGGGACTGATGGTGCCATCATGGCTCAAATACAGGCCAGGCCAAAGGGGTTATGGCGCCTGGTGCAGCCTCAGCGAGTGACAGTGAGAAGCTGATGGATTAGCACCCAGCACCTTTGTCCTGGGGTGAGAGCCCAGGGGCTGGTGTTTCACATCTCCCTCCTCCCCGCAGAGATCAACTTGCTGTGTAATACAGCATCTGTCTACTGCCTTCCTTCCCTGGTCCTCCATTGATGTTTCCTGGGATCTCCCCTCCCTAATTCTCGTCTCCAGGTTTGTTTCTTGCGGAACAAACCCAAGGCATCAGACTACTGTCCAACAAGCCTGAGAGGTGTTATCGCAACTTCTGCATGGACGAGAAAGCTAAGCAAGCCAGCTTGTATGTCTGTGAACTCACACCTCTGTAAGTATTACTAGATGACTGCAATTTGTTTCTGTGGTCAGAACTGGAGAAGGGGGTAGATGTTTGCCTTCACAGATCCAAGCAGAAATCGCCAGAAAGAGCTGGAAGGCCTCCCAGCTTGCAAGGAGGAAGGTAATGTGCCTACGTGGACAGACACATCTTACAAAAAAAATTAGACACAGACCAGGACAGTTAATTCTCTCTGCAAATGTATAAGCTGCCCACTGGCAGGGAGACCATGTCTCAGCGTCCTCAGTTCCCCGGAGAATAACTCCTCAGCGCTCACTGGCATTCTAGTCCTCCAGAGCAGTCTCAGAAGGTGGAGTAATCAAGGCATGCCCCTGAAAGGCGGACTCTCTCCCACGTGCTGGGGAACAGTTAGGTTTCCTGGCTTCTGAGGCCCAGGAGAAGGAAGACTCAGGCCCACCAACCCCTTCCCAGGAAAATGACTGCCCCTGCAGCCTCCAGGATGCGCCCTGGTGGTGCCTTTTGGACCCACAAGGTCCTGAATTCTAATAGTGGTTGATCTAAACTCAAATAGAAAAGACATGAAGAGAAACAGGTGGAAGTGAAGCCCAGGAGTTTCTGACACCAAGCCTTCCAGTCCTCATGCAGCAGAACACCCCAGGTCTCTGTTGGAAAACTGGAAAAGCAGCTCAGGCTGCGGAGCCGCACATGGGTGCTCACAGCTGAAAGGCTAGGGGCGCAGGTAGATCCCAACGCTGCTGCTTTCCTTAACTTTAATTAGTAATTTCATTCATTTTTAAAAATAATTGCTTTACTGAAATACTATTCACATACCTTGAAGTCCATCCAAATTTAAAGATGTATAATTGAGTGAGATACAGTATATTCACAAAGTTGTACAACCCTCTTCACTATCGGATTCCAGAACATTCTTGTCATCCCATGCCCATGATGCAGTTCCTTTCCCCAGCCCCTGGCAACCACTCATCTACTTTCTGTCTCTACGGATTTGCCTCTTCTGGGCATTTCATGTAACTGGAATCATACACTATGTGGCCTCTCATGACCGCCTTCTTTCACTTGGCATAGTGTGCTTGAGGTCATTCCTTCTTATGGCAGGATCATATTCCATGGTAGGGAAGCACTGTGCTGTGTAGACCTTCACTGTGTTTTCATTCTGGAGAGAAGTGGGGTTGCCATCATTCAGCTCTTGTATAATACTGGGCTAATTATGAGTACAGCTCTTTGGCTGAATGGTGGATAAAACAGTGTGTTCTTTTTTCTGGCAGGTATATAGTGAGAATAAACTTGTCTTAAAAACAAAACAAAGGCCTCAGTGCGTACCTCTGGGTGAGGGAACGGCATTTTGTGAATGGCCGGAACACAGAGTGACAACATAGAAGACGTGCAGGAAGCCGAGGCACGGTCTTAGGAACATTAGATGGACCAGAACAATCCCTCTGGAGGCAGCCTCTGTTACCCACTGACGGAAGGAAATGCTGCAGGCTGGGCCTGCTTACTCACTGGGAAATAGAAAAACACAGTCCCCTAAATACAGCAGATGCTTTTGCATGCTGAGTGTCCCAGCAGAATAAGCCAGCACACGCAGAAGCCACCTTCCCCACCAGAAATGGGATCTGAGCAATTTCATGCTCCGCCTGCATGTAGCACACACAGCACACACCTTCTGTGAAGAAGTCCAGCCTGCCCCAGGGGGAATTATGCATTATAAAAATGACAAGAGTTATACATGGACCTATCCGGGAAGAAATTAGAATTATTCCTTAGAGGTAGCATTTATTTTCAAATTTGTCTCTAATGTTTAATAGATGATTTTGCTCTGAGGAATTAGGTAGAAAAAAATTCAGTGAATGTTTTGTGAACCAGTATGCCAAGTGCAATTATTTTCAAACAAATGCATGGATAAAGAAATACAGACAAACCGAAGCATCAAAACCTCCTTGTATTAGTTTTCCTTTTTTTCTGAACCTGTGAATAAGTCTAGATTTTTAAAAAATCTATGTCTCGCCCACCCTACCACCCACCCATCTTCCTTTCTTAAACATACCTACTGCTTTCACAGAATGACTTAAAGATCTGCACTGCTGGTTTATGATTTGTTACTGTGTAGAGTGGAAGGACCTTCACAACATAGTATTTCATGTCCATCCCTGTGCTGCTGATTAGAAACCTTATATGCCAATGACATTGTGCAGTGTCAGTCACATTTAACATACAAGACCATCTGTGGAGTAGCCTCTCCAAGTAGAAACAGAATGAAGTCAGCTATCTATACAACTGAAGGAGAAAAGAAAACTAATTGCAGGCCAGGTGCGGTGGCTCTCACCTGTAATTCTAGCACTTTGGGAGGCCAAGGCAGGCAGATTGCCTGAGTTCAGGAGTTTGAGACCAGCCTGGGCAACACAGTGAAACCCTGGTCCTCCTAAAATACAAAAAATTAGACGAGCGTGGTGGCACGTGCCTGTAGTCCCAGCTACTCGAGAGGCTGAGGCAAGAGAATTGCTTAAGCCCGGGAGGCGGAAGTTGCAGTGAGCAGAGATTGTGCCACTGCCCTCCAGCCTGGGCGACAGAACGGACTCTGTCTCCAAAAAACAAAAAACAAATTGCAGTTTCATTTAGCCAGAGGGCTTGGAGTGTGTGAAGGTATGGCTGCTCCTGACCCTCCTTACACAGCTCAATTAGGCAAGGCATTAGGAAGGCACTAGGTGCTGGGTCTTTCCCAAAGCCTATATTTTTACAAGCCTTTTGTGTAAATAGCAAAAATTCCCTGCTGCTAAGCGAACGATAAGTGTATTTTCACCAAGGCCCAAGTGTGGAGAGAAAAGAGCTGCTTGCAAATCCTCATTAAAACAATTAAAATTTGCCTTTAGCACAAACACACAGAAAAGCCAGTGATTTGGCAGTGGAGAGAGTTAATGAAGCATCTGGGACCAGATCAGTTATTACTAGTTAGCATTTAAATGGCACATTACAATTGCAAAATGCCACATCATCCTATGGATCATTTTTGGTGGCTTGGGACTTCCTGCTCACAAAGCCAACCCAAACTTCTGCTGGTGAGTGACGCTTTGTCATAGCATAACACCATGTGTTTCTGGGACACAGTTCACAGGAACTCCAAATCTGATTTATAAACAGGCAGACATGTATAGCAGATATGATGTGATTTTGGAAACAAGAAAACCTGCAGATTCAGGCCACTGCTGCTTTTAAATGTTGTGCCAATTCCCTTTAGCTTTGTGAGTCTCCACTTCATTTTTAAGGATAATGTGGAGTGAGGAGGCTTCTTCCCCTGTGACATGGCCATGTCCACCATTACCAATTCCACTACCCTCACCATCACCATTATCTTCATTATCTCCACCATCACTACCACAACCATCACTACCTTCACTACCACATCACCTCCAGAACTTAAATCACCACCACAATCAGGATTACTGCCATAGCCAATGCCATAATCACCACCACCAAGGCTACTACCATCATCACCACCACCATCCCACCACTGACACTATCACTAGGAG
>PVKP010040213.1:0-19625 GCA_004027715.1 Plecturocebus donacophilus
ACTCTTGTTGTTTTTGTACTTTGCCAGTACCTCTAACATGTACTTCATTCTCCTATGTAGGACAGCTCTTCATAGCTTTACTAAGCATTTTCACTTTTCATTATTTTATTTACACTTCACAATGATATTGAGAGGTTTTCGTTTAATATCATTGTTATTCCTACTTGATAAATGAGAAAACTAAGTCTCTGGAAGAGGAAGTGACCTATACCCAGACACAGAAGCAGCACCTGAAATCTAGGCCACATCCTGAATCAAACATTGTTACTTCTCTCTGCCTCACTCACTACCTCTTTATCGTTAGTTGTTTCCAAGAGTCTTGTTTTAATGTTAAAATTAGATTTGAGTCAAAGTACTATTTGCATATCATATTAATTTCGGTTGTTCAGAAAATCTTAGAAGGAAAAGCAAGTCTCCCACCTAATCAATCCGCAGTCACATTTTACAGAGATAATATTCTTTTCATCATTTCTATTTTTAGTTCTTCTGGTGGTTGTCTGTGTAACTCTAGAGAATATGCTTACACCTTTACATATTGATTTTTATCACCCTTAGATATTATCTGCTGACTTCCTCCTGTGAAGGGGGAGGATTTAGTTCATTTGCATTGCCCTAATGTCTTAGGTTAGGTTCCCTAGGAAACTGACTCTCAAGCAGAGACTTACATGTAGGAGGCACACGACTCTGGAGCAGTGAAGGCAGCAGAATTGAGCTGCAGGAGGAGTTGATCTGCTGTGCAGTTGACAGCAGAACCCTCAGCCCAACCAGCAAGAGCTCAGAGCTCCCTACAGAGTTGTCTATGCTGAGCAATTATACCCCACCATCAGTGGGTCATTGGATGCAGTCTGGGGAACATAAACTTAGAAAGCCAACTCTCTTTGGTTGAGGACAATTCTAGAAGAACTCAGAGTAAGTTGTAAAGCAGCTGGTACTTCTGGCAGCCGGAGAATGAACTTCATGGTTCTACAGTGGGAATCTGACCACAGCACCACGACATGTGTCACGTACACCCTCTATGTCACTGGAATACACCTGCTTCTACAGGAAGTTCACTCTATTTGAGAATAGCTCCCCTGGATTTCTGGTTTATTCCTTCATTAGGAGAATCTTACAAGAATGTCAAGGGGCCAAGTTACAGTCTTACCCTCTGCAGCTGCTCCCAAAGCCACATGAGACGCTCCATTTCCCTCCTCTACTACCAAGTCTAGACTGCCCTCACCCTCAGATAGCACCTCTGCTGCTCTAGGTGGCTTAGCTAGTGGATGACCCCATTCCTCATTCCTGATCATCTTAGCCCCTTGTCACCCAACCCTGTTCAAGGGCTGATTATAGGATAATATAGGTTGGCTGCATTGTTCGCTTACCATCAAATTCAGGCACGGGAGAAGGAAGAGATGCTCCTGTGGATCAGAGGAGGGTCAAACATATTCTTCTCTGTCCCACCATGAAGCAGAAATCCCAGCCTCTCCTGATTATCAGGACTCGTTATTCCTGCCGAAATGTGGTTCCTGTCCCTGTTCTTCCCTTTCATAACCCACTCGTAAATGAAAGTGCCTATAAGACAGCTCTATTGCATTGTTTCCCAGCACTGAAAATTCAACACCTTCAAAACTGAACTAACATTTCCCCCCCTTTTTAAACCTTCTCTTCCTTCTTCATCCCCGTAGAACCTCTGCTGGAAACCTGATTCATCTTTGGGTCCTCCAACTCCCTCACCATCTATAGCTGCCTTATAGCTCTGTGAAGTCTCCCTCCTAAATGACTTTTAAATCAGTTTCACACTCCCTCAACAGTTGCTGTCCTTGTCCAGGGACCCCTACTTTTGCACACAGACTATTATGAACACTTCCTTTCTCCAGTCTTGCTTGTGACCCTCCCAGCAGCACCACTGAGGTATAAAAATAAGGAGAAATAAAGAGATCTGGAATTGGAAATGAGTCTATCTAGAGGGGCCATTTAAAATCAAAAGAGTTGGCTGGGGTGATGGCTGATGCCTGTAATCGCAGCGCTTTGGGAGGCTGAGGCAGGTGGGTCACTTGACGTCAGGAGTTCGAGACCAGCCTGACCAACATGGTGAAACCCCATCTCTACTAAAAACACAAAAATTAGACGGGCATGATGGCATGCACCTGTAGTCCTAGCTACTCAGGAGGCTGAGGCAGGAGAATCACTTGAACCCAAGAGGCCGAGATTGCAGTGAGCCGAGATGGTGCCACTGTACTCCAGCCTGGGCGACAGAGTGAGACTCTGTCTCAAAAATAAATAAATGAATAAATAAATAAATAAAATCAAGAGAGTGAGATGTGCTCCAAAAGCCACTCAAAGAGAAAAGAAGGGCCTTTGTAGAGGCCATTAAAGACAAAAAAGAGTTCTTTCGTTATATACCTTCATGGATATAAATATGCTTATGCTGCAAAATTTTTTCTCTTTTTTCCATGTTAGAAAGTTTATATTGCTTTCTTACTATTTTGGAAAATGAGGATTTAGCTTTCTTCCTGTGTTCCCCACCCCAATACACACATGCTTTCCCCGTCCTCCAACATAGCTATATTACACATGTACTAAATCAATATTCAGAGATTGCTGCTTTTCATTTGATAAATACTCCTTTGAGCTGCTTTGAAATTTTTAGTTAAGACATGTAATAACCTCCTTCGTCCTTTCAATCATTCCAGGCAGGCTCCTGTGGGTGTTGCCTTTTGAGAAACATTAGTAGAGTTTCTTCTCTGCCTATTTTAAAAATAGAACAATCTATTTTAAATCAATCAACAATTATGTCAACGCTTATTGTGTCCAAGGCAACGTGATGGAAACAAAGCTGTCTAGTGCAGAATCCCTACCCTCAAAATACCAACACGTAGATGGTAGAATCATGCAAGTACATGGAAAACATGAACAAGTCTATGCAAATGCTGCCTGACAGATCCTAAGAGTCAGAGGAAGAAGTTCCCATGGATGGAGTAGCCCAGGACAATATTTTAGAGGAGGGGAACAGAGATGAGGGATTTGATAAGCTGCAAAGGAAGATAGGGCAAAAGGCAAAGAGGAACAGTGGTCCAGAGTGATCCAGGCAGAAAAGAATCCTGGAGTACTCTAGACAGGACTGGCAAAGGCAGGAAGGGAGGAAACACTGGTTTTTTTGTTTTTTTAAAAAAAGACAGGGTTTCACCATGTTGGTCAGGCTGGTATTGAATTCCTGACCTCAGGTGATCCGCCCGCCTTGGCCTCCAAAGTGCTTGGATTACAGGCATGAGCCACCAGGCCCGGCCTTTTTATTTTATTTATTTATTTTTCTAAAAAAGATGGGAAACACTGTTTTTAAGGATGCCAAGAAGACCAGTTTCACAGCAAAAGTGGTTCATGAAGTAGAACAGCAGGAGATAAAGGGGAAAGGCAGGGTGAGAGCTGAGTGTGATAGGTTTGAATGCCAAGAAGAGGATCCCCAACATTTTCTCATCATGTGGCTCTATTCAAAGTTATTAGACAGTGAGGAATACATGAGCAAAATTTATTTTTTTGAGACAGAGTATCATTCTGTCACACAGGCTGGAGTGCAGCGGTGTGATCTTGGCTCACTGCAAGCTCCATCTCCCAGGTTTAAGTGATTCTCCTGAATCAGCCTCCTGAATCGCCCACCACCACACCCTGCTAATATTTATATTTTTAGTAGAGACGGGGTTTCACCATGTTGGCCAGGCTGGTCTCGAGCTCCTGACCTCAAGTCATCCGCCCACCTCAGCCTCCCAAAGTGCTGGGATTACAGGCGTGAACCACCATGCCCGGTCAAGCAAACTTTTTAATAGTTAAAAAGTTCTTAATTCAGTGGGAAAAAAATGCTGAATTATTAGGCGATTTGATGAATATGCTAAATAAATATTAAGTTGTTGCAAAAGTAATTGCCATTTTGCTTTGAGACCAGGTCTCACTCTGTTGCCCAGGCTGGAGTGCAGTGGTGCAATCACGGCTCACTGCAGCCTCGACCACCGGGGCTTATGTGATCCTCTCACCTCAGCCTCCTGAGTAGCTGGGACTACAGTCATGTGCCACCATGCTCAGTTAATTTTTGTATTTGTTTTGTAGAGACAAGGTCTCACCATGTTTCCCAGGCTGGTTTCGAACTCCTGGGCTCAAGTGATTCTCCTGCCTCAGCCTCCCAAAGTGCTGGGATTACAAGAGTGAGCCACTGCATCAGCCATAAAATCCAATTTGTATGTAGGAAAATAGTAATAAACTTAATAAGAAGGAGAAGTATATACCTGAACTTCTGGCCTCAAGCCATCTCCTCTCCTGTCTTGACCTCACAAAGTGCAAGGATTACAGGCATGAGCCACTATGCCTGGCCAACGTTTTTAATATTAAAAATAAATACATACTTAATAAATTAACATACTGATTCAACTAGTAATTATTATTCAAGGTTCATTTACCGTTTAGTGTATCAGCTCTGAATTCTAGTAATTAAGCTAAATATTGGGAAATAAAATTATAAATAAGAGCTAGTCCTTTGCTGTGAGGAGCTAATAATCCAATGATAGAACAAACCTCCATTTCCAGAGCAGCTCTAGTTTTCTCAAGAAATATCTGAAACTCATTAGCGTAGAAGCCCTGTTAATGCACTTTATTGATCTCTTTTACTATCTTATCTTTCTTAGCTAGGAGTCTTATCTAACAATCTTTCAGCTGTCTGTTGAACAGGCAGTTGTAGGCTGTGGGGCTTCAGAATAATACAAATAAAATAGAATCTTTTATAATGACCAATAAAGATGTGTGTGGTAAAAACACAACTTCATCCTTGTCTTCACTGTACTCTTCCTGATGTACTTACTATGTAGAAATAACCTTTCCCCTGATCTGAAATGAAAACTCTGGCAGACTCCGTAAGTTTTCAGCTCAATCTTAATTAACAGGCCAGTCTATGGTCACTTTAAGCCACAGTCTCAATTCAGTAATTAGAATATCCAGTCTAAGACATTGAACAGAATTCTGAACTTGATTTAAAGGCGATTCTTCTTCCTTGCCCAGCTGGGCCCTGAGGCAGACTGGAAGCTTGCCATGAGAAAGGGCATGGCCGGCTTCTCTTCCTCCACCTCCACCCCAGGTTGTTTGCCAGCCAGTCTCTGACCCCTCTGAGAAGGTGGAGAGGGCAGAGTAAGAGGCTTTGTGCTTGCAGGCCCGGGCAGACACCTGAGGTTGACTCTCTGGTTAATTCACTTTGATGGGCTTCTCTGAGACCCCCTGTGGGGTCCCTTCCATTACAGCAGGAGAGGACAGTGACCCATGACTGGTTCCACAGTAATCCAGTTCGCCTCCTGGGGAAGTCCCTCGCTCCTCTAAGCAGTTCTGCTGAACATGATCCAACAGGACCCCATGCTGACTTTCTCTCTCTGGTCCTCTTCTAAATCATGGGGAAACACATATACTTTGCCCTAACACTGTCTGGAATGCAGGCTGGTTCTAACACAGCAGCACTCTTTTGGCTCCACCAGAAGAGTTGCTAATCCTTCCTCTTCTTACCTTGGTGTTAGAGGAGCCCTTGTGCCAGTCCACAGGGACCCCCAGCTGCAGGGGCCATGTATTAAGCTGTCCAAGCGTCTAATGGAAGTACCCCTTACTTGGTGACGTAGGATCTGTGTCACGGCACAGCCTTCTTCAAAGACCTCTTCCAAAAAGTTCTCCCATCTTTCCACACTCTGACCACTTTTCTTCCCCCGCCACTTTTTATATCCTTAATCTGTGTGAGAGTCTTAGAAAAATTTACTTCGTAAATTTCACATTAGGGAATCTGTCTTTAGCATCTTACATCCATTCTTTCTTAGTATCTTGGTTGGAACTTCAGTTTTAATGTCAATTCCAATAAAAGTTGGGCTTTCCTGTTCAGAGGTGGGGAAGGAGGAAAGGTCTTCTCTTTCCGGGTCCACAAGGGGTTGTAGTTTTACGGGCAAGAACTTCCTCGCGCCATGTCCACCCCCCATCTCTCTCCATCTGGGAGATTTAGTGGTTTATGTTTAAATTCTGCGGGGGCGAAGAAACTCAGAGTCAGTCACTCCAGCGGAAGTTCTAAGGAACTCCTGTCATTGGCGCAGGGTCTTAGAGAAGGCGGGGCTTCCTCCCAGGTTAAAAGTCCCCTTCTTCCACACCCCTTCGGACTCCATGTTTGGGTCCCCTTACACGAACACTGCCTTCGTGGAAGCCATCTTTCTCTCTCCTGGATTTCCCCTCTGGAGTCCCCTTCCACACTCTCTCGTGGAAGGCTGTCTTCCCCTCCTAAACTCCATCTCTCTCTATTCCCTTCCACTCAGGATGGAAGCTGCTTTCCTCTCCTGGACTCCATCTTTCTGGATTCTCTCACTCAGTGTGAGAGTTAGCTGTTTCTTTCTCTCTCCTTCTCCTGTTTCTCTCTCTTTCTCTCTAAATAAGTCACTTTCTATAACACTTTTGAGTCCGGCATTTATTACGCACTGCGTGGTGGTCCCCTCTCTCATTCTTGAGAGGGCAGGAGACCAAGAACCTGGAGAAATGTCCTCTCAGGGGAGCTGAGGTCACCCTAAACCCCTGAACCCCAATATTACACTGCTACCTATCCATCCATTTATTCACCCATCCATATGTCTTGAGCAATACTTTTAAGGAAGAGTTGGGGGCAATAATGAAGAAGAAGATAATAGCAGGAAGAGATGTATTGAAAAATAAAATTAGGTGACTCGCGCCTGTAATCCCAGCACTGTGGGAGGCCAAGGTGGGCAGATCGCCCGAGCCCAGGAGTTTGAACTAGTCTGGGCAACATGGTGAAACTCTGTCTCTACAAAAAATACGAAAACATTAGCCAGGCATGGTGTCACATGCCTATAATCCTAGCTACTCTGGAGGCTGAGGAAGGAAGAGGATCACTTGAGCCTGGGGAGATTGATGGCGCCACTGTAATCCAGCCTGGGTGACAAAGTGAAATCCTATCTCAAAAAAACAGAAAAGAAAAAGTGAATGAAACTAGCAGGTTAATGCCAAGAAGATTAGAAACATTTAGCATCCAAAAATAACAAGTGTAAACTTTAATTTCTAAAACAGGTACGTGTCTTGACATGTGTACAAGTGTATTTTCCTGATGCAAACTTTCCCATGGATTATTATTATAATATTTAAATGCTTTGTTTTCATTGATGATTTCTATTCATGTTACATTGGTTCCTTAAACATTAATTGGGCTATTCTTACCTGTACCTTATACACAATAGTGTGTACAAAGCCTGTTTCTGATAAAGTAATTGTTCATAGACTGTCATTTAATAGCAATAGAATTTAGTAGAAAACATTAACCTATAATTACTTAAAAATAGCTCTACTAGTTGCCTGTAGACCTAGGTGTCCTGTGGCATAATGTTTTATAAGTATCTTAGTAAGTTTGGAAAATCCTAGACTAAACCATTTACCCAGGCTTCCTTTTTGTGGGACTTCCCAGGATTTTAAATGAACAAATGTGCTTTGAATCTGAAGAAGATAATATAGTATGTAGTGCCTCCAAACATCTGACCACAAAAAATTCTTTTGTTTAAACAGGAACAAGAGTTTAGGAAACAATGACTTCATCTATGAACCTGTAGTTGCCTAGCAAACACACGCGCTCGCAGACACACACACACACGCACACACACACAATTTGTCTTTCCCACTGGAAACTCCCAGGATGCTAGTTCCTGCCCCTTGATGTAACAAGTTGCTCTTTGAAACGAGGGAAACAGACCTGGTTCTCAGTCCAAAGTGATAATAAATGATGCAGCAAAATATAGAAAAGAGAAATATATTAATCTCCTAAATACCTTGTTTTCTTGGGAGAATACTTTATGCTTAACTACCCACTTTCCATATCTACTTCTGAGACCCATGAGCCAAGGCAACAGCCACCCTGGGCTCTCCCTCTCCCACCTGAGGTCCTACCCGTAGCTCACTCTCCCCTGCCTGCCCTCCCTGTCTAGGTTTTAGAGGAACAAGGCCTGAACTAATCAACACCTGACCACCACATGTCTGGTGCAGAGGTCTTTATGAGTGTTAGCCTTCCAGTTCTGCAGAAAATGTAAAAGTGACTCGGCTGGGCCGTGTGGTGCATACCTATAGTCCTAGCATTTTGGGAGGCTGAGGCGGGTAGATCACCTGAGATCAAGAGTTCAAGACCAGCCTGACATGGTGCAACCCTGTCTGTACTAAAAATACAAAAATTAGCCAGGCCTGGTGGTGCACACCTGTAGTCTGAACTACTCCAGAGGCTGGGGCAGGAGAATCGCTTGAATACGGAAGGCAGAGGGTGCGGTGAGCCGAGACTGCACCCTGCACTCTAGCCTGGGCAACAGAACGAGACTCTGTCTCAAAAAAATAAAAAGAAAAAGGACCCAAAGAAACTTCTAGAGTCACCAGAGGTCAGAGACTAATAGTCTTTTAATATATATTTTCCACCAACATTTTACTTTGAAAAACTTTAAGCTTTCAAAAAAGTTGAAATAATGATACAATTAACACTCATATATTCTTCACTGAAATCAAATAATTTTAACTTTTGCCACATTTGCCTGTCTCCCCCACCTCTCTCCCTCTCCCTCTCTCTCTCTCACTCTCTCTCATCCTCTCTCATCTCTTTCTCTTTTTCCATATACAGTAAGTCCTCACTTAAAGTTGTCAATAAGTTCTTGGAAACTTCAGCTGTCAGAGAAACAACTTATAACAAAACCAATTTTACCACAGGCTAACTGATATAAACAAAAGTTTCTTCAGCCTATTTCTCGTCACAAAAACACCAAAATTCTAAAGCCCAAAACACTTATAGTATTAGACATTGAGATAAATGCGAGCTATATACGTATTGAAGAAAGATGAATTTTAAAAAACGAAAGAAAGATGAATCAAAACTAGTAAGATGATTTGCCCCCTTATTCCAGTTTAAGGTCATAGGTGGCCAGAGCCCATCCTGGCAGCTCAGGGCTCAAGGTGAGAAGCAGCCCCGGACAGGCCACAGTCCCACGTCAGAGCACACGCTCACAGCCCCGCGAGCTCACATTCACTCACACCGTGACCATGTAGACACGCCAGGGAACCACAGGTGCACAGCCTTGGGACGTGGGAGGAAGCTGGAGCACCTGGAGAACAACCCTGCAGACGAGAAGAGAACGTGCAACCCCACACGGTGGCCCTGGCCAGGAATCTATTTCTAGGAATGACTTTTTTTCTCATCAATGTTATAACAAACTCACATAGAACAAAACGACATTGAACGAAGAGACTTACTTGAGGGCTTGCTATATTGTTTTTTTGAAAGTAAGTTGAAGACACAGAAAATTCCACCCCAAAACATTCCCTATGCCTCACCTAAAAATAATAATATTCACTTACATTATCACAATACCATCGTCACAGCTAAGGAAAATAGCCTAATTTCAATATTATCATCTACTGTACTGTCTATATGTAACTTTTCCCAATGAGAGATTCCCTGAGCACCAGATCTTTTCTTGCTCAGGCTGGACACAGATGGCAGGAAGAGGGCAGTGCAAGGCAAGATGCGGACGGTGACAAAGCCCCGGGAAGCCGGGCCCCATTTTGCTGAATCTTACAGCATTACTTTCCTAATAAATAATACTGTTCATTGTTAAGAGTAATCAAACATCTGGCTTCAATGATAGTGAATGTGATCTACGCTCCCAGCAAATCCATAAGTGGAAATCAAATCGGAGTTATCTATGAGTAGGAAATAAACAGGCTGAGCACGGTGGCTCACCCATGTATTCCCGGCGTTTGGGGTGGCAAAGGCAGGTGGATTACTTGAGGACAGGAGTTCAAGACCAACTTGGCTAACACGATGAAACCCCATTTCTACTAAAAATACAAAAAATTAGCCGGGCGTGGTGGTGTATGCCTGTAGTCCCAGCTACTCGGGAGGCTGAGGCATGAAAATAGCTTGGACCTGGGAGACAGAGGTTGCAGCGAGCAAAGATGGCACCTCTGCACTCCAGCCTAGTTGACAGAGCAAGACTTTGTCTCAAAAAAGAAAGAAGAAAAGGAAAAATAAACTGAATAATAAGATTTGCATTTAATCCTTGAACTGACATTCCCTAAATGGATACATTCTCCAGGCTTTGAAGAACTCTGACTAAAAACCATTATTATTTTTGGAGTAGCAGAACCTGATTTATCAGGTCACCTTTGACCTCCACCAAAGCCCATGTAAGGAGCTGAGCCCTTAGAGACGGCAGAAACATTATACTCTGGGGAAAAATAACATGGTAATTATACTTAAAAAAAATTATTATTGTTTTAGATTTGGGGACATTTGGGACAGTTCTCATCTTTTCAAAATTTAGTCTGGTGTGATTTCTTGTTCTGTTTAAATATTCACTTTTGTACTTAATTTTACATTTGTAACCTTGTATTCTTTTTCTAAAGAGAGCGCTCAAAACTGTACAAGCATCGGGCTACTCCAAACTGAAACCTGGACCTGCCCTGGGTCAGGTTTCAAGGCCAATTTTAAGGGATTTGGTCAGTGTTATGTAGAATTTGGTTTGGGTTTTAAAGATGTTTATGCCCCAGGACCTGGAGGGAATGTGAGAGCATATTCTGTCCAGGTTGTGCCTTTGGGGGTGATGGAGGGACAGTAATTATCAGTAGGACTCTGGAGCTTTGTGTCAGCTTCTTGACAGCAGGCAAGACTCTGCTAAGGTGTTTGTGTAGAGAGTTGTCTCCATCACATGCGTTTGGTCCTCCGGGGTTCACTATTCTTTCCTATCTCCCTGTTTGCTGCTGACTACTCCAACAATGGCTGTTCTCTGTAAACTTAGGACTTTGATTTCTCTTGAAAGTAGCAATCCACTGGGTTTCGTCCTAGTCGAACATTTTAGGTTGCTGTGGGAACTAAAGTCTTTGCGGCTCACAGATAAAATGTCACTAAACAAAGAAGACTGGTGTGCTGCCATCAGAGCTTCAACTAGACTGGGAAATAAAGATTATGTGTCAGCTTCACATGGTTTGCCATTGCTGTGGTCCCCATCTGGGAAGATAGCGTCTGTACTGATTAGCCCTCCAGAGAGACATCATTTGGAAACTGACCCCTGGCTGGTGGCAGCAGACTAACATTTGTGCTGGCTTCAATAACAGATTCTGTTGCTGGGAAGCTGTTGCCGTGGCAACACATCATTCAAGTCTCTAGTTTCCTCTGTAATTTTCCTGAGAAGATAGTGACTCTTCCTTCCTTCCTTCCTTCTCTCTCCCTCCCTCTCTCCCACCCTTCTTTCCTTTCTTCTCTCCTCCTCCCTCCCTCCCTTCCTTCCTTCCTTTTTTTTTGATGGAGTCTTGGTCTGTGGCCCAGGCTGGAGCGCAATGGCATGATCTTGGCTCACTACAACCTCTGCCTCCTGGTTTGAGTGATTCTCCTGCCTCAGCCTCCCAAGTAGCTGGGATTACAGGTGCATGCCATCACACTCAGCTTTTTTTTTTTTTTTAAGACAGGGTTTCACCATGTTGGTCATGGCTGGTCTTGAACTCCCGACCTCAGGTTATCCGCCCGCCTTGGCCTCCAAAGTGCTTGGATTACAGGCATAAACCACCGTGCCCAGCCCCCCCGCTTTTTTTTCTAAGTAGAGATGGGATTTTACCATGTTGGCCAGGCTGGTCTCAAACTCCTGACCTCAAATGATCTGCCCCCTCAGCCTCGCAGAGTGTTGGGATTACAGGCGTGAGCCACTGCGCCTGGCCATGACTACTTCTCAGTACTACCTAGGAACTTGGGTTTTGCCTACAAGACCATGAATGTCAGCCCATAAACTCAAATATGATAGGTTTGTCAGTACTAGGAAATGTATAGATTTAGGTTGCAAACTATACAAAACAAGCTTAAAGACATGTGAAACCATGATAATGCAGAAACGGTTTAAAAATTGATTATTGGAGGAAAGCTATCATTTTGTTAAGGAAATACTTGTCCTATAAAAGAACTATAGGCTGGGCGTGGTGGCTCACACCTGTAATCCCAGCACTTTGGGAGGCTGAGGCGGGTGGATCACTTGAGACCAGCCTGGCCAACATGGTGAAACCTTGTCTCTACTAAAAACACAAAAATTAGCTGGGCATGGTGGTATGTGCCTTTGTAATCCCAGCTACTCAGGAGGCTGAGCCAGGAGAAACGTTTGAAACTGGGAGGCAGAGGTTGCAGTGAGCCAAGATCACACCACTGCATTCCAGAGTAAGACTCTGCCTCAAAAAAAAAAAAAAGAAAAAGAGGAAGTAGCTGGGCACAGTGGCTCACGCCCATAATCCCAGCACTTTGGGAGGCCAAGGAGGGTGGATCACAAGGTCAGGAGTTCGAGACTAGCCTGGCCAGCATAGTGAAACCCCGTCTCTACTGAAAAAAAAAAAAAAAACCTATATATGTGTACAAATCATGTTTCCTGATATAAATGAGGAATAATGAAAACTGATTGGCATTTTAAAATTCAGCTGCATCATTAGAGATCCTAAATGTCCAATCCCTGCTCTTAATTACTGTGATATGCCTGTCAGATCAGGGTTAGGATTCAGGGAGAGCAACTCCAGGCTGGGGCAGAACAGGGGGTTTATAAATTTCTTGTGGTACCATAGATGAGCAACCTGAGATTTGAAAAATACTTGTGCCTTAGGCCTTAGAAAATAACTGCCCTTTGAAGAAGCCCATGCAAGCTTCCTGGAAGATGACAGACATGTGGCCTAATTATCCCTGTTACCTCAGCTCAGCTGATAGCCAGCCAAACTCTAGTCATGAGGGTGAGGCCATCTCAGATGATCCTCCAGCCAGTCATCCCTCCAGGTGGCCACACTTGGGTGAGTGACATCAGCTGAGCTGACTCAGAACAGGAGAACCACCCACCTGACAGATCATCAGGCACGTAAAAGCAAAAGCAGATACCTAATGGAAACAGAATATACTCTTGTCAGGTATATAGAATCATGCATCACTTAACATCAGAAATAGGCTTAACGTTGGAAATGTGTCACTAGTCAATGTCATCATTGGGCAAGCATTACAGAGTGTGCTTACACAAACCTAGATGGTATAGCCTACTACACACCTGGGCTATATGGTATAGCTAACTGTTCTTGGGCTACAAACCTTTACAGCATGTGACTGTACTGAATACTGTAGGCAATTGTAACCCAACGGTATTTGTGTATCTAAATATATCGAAACATAGAGAAGGTACAATAAAAATATTATAATCTTATGGGACTACCCATAAGAATATATTATAATAAGATTTTATATGCAGGTCATCCTATTAGAGGTCCATTGTAGATGGAAATGTCATACACACTGCAGGACTATACTTGATAATGCTGCCTTTATTATTACAAATACATCATGCTTTTTATCTTTTTTGATGGAGATCTTTTAAGACACAGTTTTTCAGAATTCCAGTACTCATGGAGCACAAACTATGGCAGTATTATAAACAGAACTGAGGGAAGCCACATGTAGGCAGACTCCTAAAATACTGATTTCAATGAGGACAGCACAGAATTCATTGTCTGTCACTACAAAAATAATGCTGAGGACAACTGGTAACTAAATATGATGAACTCAAAGTGTATTTGAGGTTATTGTTGCTCAAGAAAATTTGAAATGTCCTGAAATAGTACAAATCATATATGAAATATGATACTTTCTCAAATTTGACAAATCCCTACAAAATGCTATAAAACCAAAAGCAAGTTTTTTAAGCTATAGTAATAAAAGAGCCAGGCATGGGGGCTAACTCCTATAATCCTAGCACTTTGGGAGGCCGAGTTGAGATCACTTTAGCTCAGGAGTTCAAGATCAGCCTGGGCAACATGTGAGACCTTGTCTCTGTAAAAAAAAAGAGGCCAGGCACAGTGGCTCATGCCTGTAATCTCAGCACTTTGGGAGGCCAAGGTGGGTGGATCACTTGAGGTCAGGAGTTTGAGACCACCCTGACCAACATGATGAAACCCCATTTCTACTAAAAATACAAAATTAGCTGGGCGTGGTGGTGCATGCCTGTAATCCCAGCTACTCAGGAGGCTGAGGCAGGAGAATCGCTTGAACCCAGGAGGCAGAAGTTGCAGTGAGCCAAGATCATGCCACTACACTCCAGCCTGGGAAACAAGAATGAAACTCCATCTCAAAAAAAGAAAAAGGAAATAAAGAAAAATAATAAAACAAATTTTGATCAACTACAGAATAGAAAACCTTGGATTCTTCCCATAATAAGATTACAGCATCTCCGTAATGCTAATACAAAAGCACTGTCTTATGAAGAGGACATCAAAAAAACTACATCCCAAAAAGTGGGAGAAAAAACAATGTGTCAGGCAGATAACAAAACAATAAAAATAGTGTTTTTAGGGTCCTTGCTTCCAAGATGACAAAGAAAAGAAGAAACAATGGTAGTGTCAAAAAGGGTCACAACCATGTGCACCCTACGGATAAGGCTATTAAGTTCATCATTCAAAACACCGCAAAGGCTGTAGCTGTTAGGGACATTTTCTGAAGAGTGTCTTTGACTCCTATGTGCTTCCCAAGCTGTCTGTATATGAGGCTGCATTACTGTGTGAGCTGTGTCATTCACAGCAAGGTAGTCAGCAATCAATCTCATGAAGCCCACGAGGATTGAACACTCCCACCTCAATTTAGACCTGCAGGTGCTGACTCATTACTTCCACCAAAGCCCAGTAAGGAGCTGAGTCCTTAGAGACCGAAGAAACATTATTCTCTGGAAAAAAAGAAAATGGAAAGTATACTTTAAAATATTATTATTGTTTTAGATTTGAAGATATTTAGAATATTTGATATCTTTTCATTTCAAAATTTATAGTTTGGTATGATTTCTTTTTCTGTTTAAAGATTCATTTCTGTACTTAATTTTGCCTTTGTAATCTTGTATTCTTTATCTTAAAGAGAACTCTCAAGATTGGGTAAACATCAAGTCACTCCAAACCTGGATCTGCCCCAGGTCAGTTTTAAGGTCAGTTTTATGGGAATCACTTGATATGGGCTCAACCACGTCATCAAGGATTTCCTTTTCTCCATCCCTCTGTTCTGAAATCTATGATGCCAGCATCACCCTAATGCTGACTTTTGATGGTGACAATGGAGCTGACTTCCTCCGTGGAACTGTAGCAGTTCCAAGCTTCCATCTGTATTCTGTGCCATCCAGAGGAGAGGGACAGCTGGTTTCTCACTGTTCTCTCAGAAGAATAAGAAACCTGAAACAGAAGCTCCCATCACTAATGTGATTCCTAAATCAGTCATAAGCCCCTTCCTGAATGCTGCTTGGCTTAGGTTTGATTACCTGAAGAACTTAATGGTGGCAACGTGGATGGAATTACTAGGATGGGGTTAACTAACCCTCTCCCCAAGTCACCTTGCTGGTACATAGTGAAGGTGGAAAGCATGCTTGGAAGACAACCACAATGTCCAGTGGAGGGCAGACACGAGCTCACCTTAGCTATTCTATGCACTGAATTGTATATCGAGTATCAGTCATCCAGAAGACAAATAAACAAGAACTTGATAGCTCCCAGCTCCTCTTCACTGAGACAGTCATCATTTTAAGAGATTGTTTTGGTTTGAAATATTTGATTCTAATACTACTACAAAATGAATTTAGAAACTATAATATATCTCACTTTTAAGTCTTTCCTCATTCAGTAAACAAACAATGTCTGCCTACTGCATACCCTTCACAGAGTAGGATGCAAAATGAAATTTCTGTCATGATGAGTTTAAAAGCTTATTGAGAATCACTTGATTCTTATGGGAGCTAACAGGAATCACTTGATGTGGACTCAACAATGTCATCAAGAATTTCCTTCTCTCCATCCCTCTGCTGTGAAATCAACGATGTCAGCATCACCCTAATGCTGCCTTTTTGATGGTGACAATAGAGCTGACTTCCTCCACGGAACTGTAGCAGTTTCAAGCTTCCATCAGTGCTCTGTGCCATCCAGAAGGAGAGGGACAGCTGGTTTCTCATGGTTCTTTCAGAAGCCTAGTGTGGTGGCTCACGCCTGTAGTTCCAGCACTTTGGGTGGCTCAGGCAGGTGGGTCTCTTGAGGTCAGGACTTCCAGACCAGCCTGGCCAACATGGTGAAATCCCATCTCTACTAAAAATATAAAAATTAGCTAAGTGTGATGGCACACGCCTGTAATCCTAGCTACTGTGGAGGCTGAGGCAGGACAGTCACCTGAACCCAGGAGATGGAGGTTACAGTGAGCCAAAATTGTGCCACTGCACTCCAGCCTGGGCAACAAAACAAGACTCCATCCCCCCAAAAAAAAGCTTATTGAGATCTCTGAAGTGAAAAGTTAAAATAATAATAAAAAAATTTGTTCAAGATGACAATAGAGGAGATGATGCAAGATGGTGTAAGAATAGCTTCCAATGAGTTGTACAGATAACAATAGCTGCAAGAGTTGGTCTGCATATACATACGCTGTATATATATGTGCCATATATATATATATACACACACACACACACAAATATATATCTGGAAGCTATTATTTTGGGTTTTTTAAGGAAGATATCACTTCTTACTGGGACAGTAGATGGCTGTCCTAGCATTGGCCTGAAGTGTATACTTGAACTTTCGCTTTCAAGTTTATTATCAATTACTTCCAATCTGAGTAACAGACAGGAAGCAGACACAAGTATGCACTTTGACTTGCAGTATTACTCTCAGTACTCAGAAAGAGTAATACCTTTGTTGTTCAACACACTTCCCTGTGTCAGAGATGAGACAAAGTGCAATCATTGGCCAGGCGCAGTGGCTCACACCTGTAATCCCAGCACGTTGGGAGGCCGAGGCTGGTGGATCATTTGAGGTCAGGAGTTTGAAATCAACTTGGCAACATGGTGAAACCCCATCTCTACTAAAAATACAAAAATTAGCCGGATATGGTTATGAGCATCTGTAATCCCAGCTACTCAGGAGGCTGAGGCAAGAGAATCACTTGAGCTCGGGAGGCTGAGGTTGCAGTGAGCAGAGATTGTACCATTGTACTCCAGCCTGGGTAACTGAGCGAGGAAAAAAGAAGGAAGGGAGGAAGGAAAAGGAGGGGAGGGGAGGGAGAGGAGGGAAGGAAGGAAGGAAAAGAAAGAAAAGAAAAGTGCAATCATGACTGCTTCAGTAGACTGAGGGGGTTTGCTTAGAACATAGTCCTAGTCTAGCATTTCATAACTTAGTCTCTTAGTAGCTAAAGAAGGTGAAGTGGTACAAGGGAAAGAGCGCTAGTCCAGGACACAGAAGACTTGGTTGCACTTCGAGCCCTGGCACCTTAGGAAACTCACGCCTTTCTGAGCCTTAGTTTGCTGAGAACATAAGCCAAACTCCCATAGAGATTATTGCCCTATTCTGTATTTTTCAGCCTCCTTGAAGGGCTGCTTCCCTTGCAGAACCATTTTGCTGGACACTCTAATGATCAGTCTATCCTCACAAACCACTTCTCTGCTGGGTTACCACTTGCTCTTCTCAGAAGTCCCCTTTCCTTGTACTGGCTGTCTTGCCCTTGTTGATAATTATCTGCCCACCACCAGCAGCCATGCTGCAATACTCCATGTACTGATAATTTTTTAACCTTCATCACTAGCTCAGTAGGTAGTCTTTGGATTCATTTTTTGCACAAATATTTATGAGTCCCTATATATGCCAGGCACAGAGTTAGAAATAAAATGTTAAACAATAACAACAGAAAGTTTGCCCTAGTAAAGCCAACAATGGGTAGATGTACAAGGAGCATATAGTGGTAGAGGGGAGTCATAAAGGAAGGTCTTCTGCTCCAGCTATGAGAACTTAGGCAAGTTCTCTGAATTATTAGGTTAGGTTAGATGAATCTAGGACTTCCTCCAATTCCAAAAATCTCTAATTCTTTTTCAACCTTCTTCTATTTTGTGAAAATGTATCTTAAATTTCAACAACAACAAAAACAAAACCAAGATAGAGAATCTAAATGCATTAAGTAGTAACTCAAAGTGAGGGTAGGTTTTATTAGCTCTGTATACAAAGAAAAACACATTATTGAAAACCTGATTTATATGTATGTGCTTGTTTAGTAAAATTAAATACAGTTTTGTTTCCAAGTAACAGTTATTTAGAAGACTCTGAAAACCCAATTCAGGGTTACAGTTAAATAGAAATAATTTATAAAAGTAGTTAAGGCTCACAGAGGTGAAATTACTAAAACAACTTTCAGGACTCAGTATAGGCAACTGCTAAGTGTTATCTTTTTCACACACTATGCAAGCTATATTTGATCACTCCTAAGGGGCCCTGGTCTAGCCACCACCTCCACTCCAGGCCAAGCCCAATGGCTCTGTACCTTCTCCTCTCCCCACCGATCCATTTCCAGGACTATGAGTTCTTCAAAATTCCTTCTCCAAAACACTCTGGCTTTTTTTTACTGTTGGTTCTGAAAAATTAAATTTATCTTCTAAATGAGATTCTATATAAAACTTTATTAAACTTCTAGACTAGTTCATATTTTTATATTCAATATTTTTTTAAATGCCTATTTCGATGTTTTCAGCACATCACTGTCTGGGTAGATTACTTAGTTATGGACTGGACCACTGGAGACCTGGCTGCCAGTCATGCCTCTGCCATTAACTAGCAGTGTGATCGTTTATGAGCTTCTCAATCTCTTTAAGCCACCATTCTGCAAACTGCAAAATAAGTAAATCAGACCAGACATATTATTTTTAAATTGCTAATTACACAAGTAATGCAGGCAGTATATTCTCCATATAAATTTTAAGTACAATGCAGATAAGTTTGAAGTCCTCTTTGGACTTCCCCCAGCATTTTCTCAAGCCCAGTGCCTTTTCATCTCTCTGGTGTTACCAGTTTGGCATATCTTCTTCCAGAATACTTTCCTTACATTTACATAAGCTCCCCCCTCCACCAGATTTAATATTTTACATATAAAAAACTAAGCAGTTATTATGCGAAGAAATAAGAGTTCAACTTGTGTTCAAATGCATCATTTTCCAGATAAGAACATTTTCATTTTTGGTCCTAATGAATGTTTTAAAAACAATGTTAAATCTAAAATCAAAACACTTTCTATAATGTAAAACTCAAAATATCTGCTACAAAGAACTTACAAAATATAAATGTTAATGAAAAGGAGAAATGTCGGAGAGATCCAAGATGGCCGACTAGCAACAGCTCAGGAATGTAGCTCCCAGTGAAAGTGCAGAGAACTAGTGGACGCCGCACTTTCCGACGAATTTTTGTTGCCCACAGACCGCGAGACTCCCGGCAGAGAAGCCACACAGGTCGCCAGCGCGACTCTTTTGGCCGGCGCGGCTCTTTTGCCGGCGCCTGGCGCGGCGCTTCCCGGTGCAGAGTATATGGGACGGACGGGCTCAGCTGGTCCCATCCCCACAAGGAAAACAGTAATTGGAAGCGCCGAGGACGGAGAGTTTCACAGCAAGCACAGCGAACCCGGGAAGGTCTGGCTCTGAGGGGAAGGGGCGTCCGCCAAAGGAAAACTAAGAAACAGAAAAAAATTTCATCACCGGGTGGAGAGAGATCCAAAATGGCCGCGTAGCAGCAGCTCGGGATTGTGGCTCGCGGTGAGGGCGCAGAGAGCGAGT
>PVKP010040214.1:0-19625 GCA_004027715.1 Plecturocebus donacophilus
ATTTTTTTTTTTTTTGCATTTGTAGTAGAGAAGGGATTTCACCATGTTGGCCAGGCTGGTCTCAAACTCCTGACTTCAAGTGATCTGCCTGCCTTGGCCTCCCAAAGTGCTAGGATTACAGGTGTGAGCCATGCACCTGGCCAACTGTTTGTTTTTTGTTTTGATTTTGTTTGTTTGCTTGCTTAGCATATGTTTTCAAGGGTTGCTCATATTGTTGTGTATATCAGTACTTCATTCCTTCTTATGGCTGAATAATGTTCTATTGTGTAGATATACCACATTTTTATCCATTCCTTAGTTTGAGTTGTTTCTACTTTTTGTGATTATGTATAATGCTGCTGTGAACATTCACATACAAGTTTGAACATATGTTTTCAATTCTCTTTATTATGTATGTAGGAGTAGCTGGCCTTTCTTTCTTATTTCAACTCTCCAGTTATAGATTTTTTTCTTTTAAATTATATAAAAACCTTTTTGCAAGTAAAAGAGAAGTAATATGCATGCATTTATTCATTCACCCTTTTGAGCCCACAAAAAATTTATTGGGGACTTACTCTACAGCAGGAACTGTTGTAGGTATTCCACATGCAGCATTTCATTGATTTATTACAGCAAACACCATGAAGTTATCAACCTTATTTTATACATGAAGAATCAGGGAACCAGAATAGCTTAGTAACTTCCCAGAGCCACCTAGTGAGTAACTCGCTGCATGTGGACTGCTGAATCCAAATCTTTTAGCCTATGCTCTTTCCTTAACTCTATTCTGCCTCTATAAGGAAAATAAAAGGACAATAGATTATATAAATTATTGTGGAGAACTAGGGCTTTTGGGAAATGTTCTTCTGGACAGCAAATCTCATCCATGACTGTTAATGTTAAGGTTGTTCCTAATTCCAACCTGAAAATGCCTTTTCTCATTATGGCTATTGCCTTAACCATCTTTTTGTCCTGCATATTAAAATCCAGTTTGCTCTTTAGCCTTTAACTCTCGATTGCCTCCAGTACTTGTTTTTCACATATATTTCATTTAAAAGTTCTTATTATAAATTCTTATTGACTTTGGTAAAGTGCCATACTTAATATTTACACAAAATGGAATAAGCCCTATTCTCTGGAATTTTAGATTTGGACAGAGTACTGCTTCAAACTGAAAAGATTTTAGAAGTTGTCTCAGTCTGTTTGGGCTGCTATAAAAAAATTCCATGAACTGGTTAGCTTATAAGCAATCAACTTATTTTTCACACTTCTGGAGACCGGGAAGTTCAAGATCCAGGTGCCAGTAGATTCAGCATCTGGTGAGGGCCCATTACTCAGCACCTTTTCACTGTGTCCTCACATGGGGAAAGGTGAAACAAGCTCCCCTAGGCCTCTTTTATAAGATCACTAATCCCATTCATTAGGGCTCCACCCTCATGACCTAATCACCTCCTAAAAGCCTCACCTCTTAATTCTATTGCTTTGAGGATTCTATTTTAACATATGAATTTTGTGGGAATACAAACATTCACGGCATAGCAGAAGGCATTGAATCCAGTGCTTTTATTTGAAGTGACTTGGGGGTATAATTTTGGGACAAAGTGATCATAGTTTCTAAAGAAGTGATCTTTGAACTGAGATGGGGAGCCAGGCGTCTGAGGATCTATGAGCAAATGCTCCAAAGACAGAGACCAGAGGATGAAAAGCTCTGAGGCAGAAAGCTCAAAGTGTTGTAGAACATTGGCCAGTGTGGCTGGAACCAGTGTGACCTTCAAAGTGGGGTGCCCCACTCTGGTGAGTACCAAAGACTAAAGTAATGAGATATGGGTGTTGGGAGAAACTGTTCCAATTTCTTTTTTCCATTTATTTTTGTCTTATACTTTAGAATTTCTACTATTTTATATATATTTGCTATTACACATGACACGAATACAATGGCATATATGTATAATTTACAAATATATATAAAGGGACTATGCATTTTAAAATGTTTACTATATTTTTTGTAGACTACTGGGCCAGTGGGCAAACAGGAAAGGGGAAGCAGATGAAAAATCTTTTTAGGTCATGCTAAGAGATGGGTATGTTCTCAGTGCCTTGGGAAAGCATTGGAGGCTTTTGGGCAGGCCAGTGCTGTGTGGAGGAGAGGCTGAGAGGCTGGAAGCAGGGAGACTAGTTAAGAAGCTACGGCAAAAGCAGATGGAAAATCATGGCAGCCTGTACTGACATCGTAGCAGTGGGAAGGAGGAAAGTGGCTGAATTCCAGATGTATTTTGGAAGTAGAATTACAGGCTTTGCTTATAGGCTGTATATGGAGGGAGAGATGCATTAAGGAAAGGAATAAATAAAAAATAATAACTCCAGGCTTTAGCTTAGGCACTGGATGGTCCATGGTGCCATCTATTGACAAGGAGAAGGTGAGAAGAGGTACCAGAGTAGAGCAGAGGAGCACAGATTGCAAGCTCTGTTAGGAAACGTAAAGTTAGAGATGCCTAAGTAGAGGCCAGGCGCAGTGGCTCACGCCTGTAATTCCAACACTTTGGGAAGCTGAGGCAGACAAATCACTTGAGGTCAGGGGTTTGAGACCAGCCTGGCCAACATGGTAAAACCTCATCACTATTTTTTAAAAAATACAAAAAATTAGCTGTGTGTGGTGGTTGTACCTGTAATCCCAGCTACTTAGGAGGCTGAGGCAGGAGAATCGCTTGAACCCAGGAGTCAGAGGTTGCAGTGAGCCAAAATTGCACCACTGCAGTCCAGCCTGGGAGACAGAGCGAGACTCCGTTTCAAAATAAAAAACAAAAAACAAAAACTTAACTAACAACAACAACAACAAAATCTAAGCGAAGAGATGAGCGGGCCTTTGTCCTAGGAACATGGAACTGAGGGGAGAGGTGGGCACTAACCCTGGTCTTCTGACCCTGCAGTTTATGTTCTTCCCCTTGTTGCAATTGCTCCCAGAGTGAGTTAATGTACCTATTTATTTTTATGTATTTTTAAGCAAATACATAATCAGAAATAATCTAGAATCTGTGCGAGTCTTTGATGAAATATTCAAAGTAGATTAAATTTAATTTTTTTTTTTTTTTTGAGTCAGAGTCTCTGTCACCCAGGCTGGAGTGCAGTGGCATGATCTTGGCTCACTGCAACCTCTGCCTCTCTGGTTCAAGAGATTTCCCTGCCTCAGCCTCCTGAGTAGCTGGGATTATAGGCACCCACCACCACACCCAGTTAATTTTTGTATTTTTAGTAGAGATGGGGGTTTCACTATGTTGGTCAGGCTGGTCTCGAACTCCTGACCTCGTGATCCACCCGCCTCAGCCTCCCAAAGTGCTAGGATTACAGGTGTGAGCCACCACACCTGGCCAAATTTAAATAATATTAACCCTCTTTGGATTGAGTTAAAAGACTGTGTGAAAGAAAGTTTACTGAAAAGTTTTCATGATCCCAGGCTATATTTAATAGTAGTCCTACTGAATGAAGACCATCCTAATCCTCCCCAGAAACACCCCACTATCACATAACAGTCGTCTCCATTTTTCATGAGGCCCTTTTTCAATGGTTCTACTTCTTCCCACCCACAGGGGGTGGTGCTCTTCAAAGAGAAATAGTGCCATCAATCTGCTTTCTGAAAATACAGTGAATTCTCCACCAAAAGTGATTTCAGTTGGTCTAAGTTATCCTTGAGTCTGTTTACTACTTTAGAAGTCATAGAAAACTGACAAGGTCACCAAAAACTAAATAGATGCAAACTTAGACTATTTTTTAACTTAGATCAGTTGCACAACCTCAGCACTATTGATATTTAGTGCTGGATAATTCTTAATTGTGAGGCACTGCTCTGTGCATTGCAGGACATTTAACAGCATCCCTGGCCTCTGCCTACTGGATACCAGTAGCACTCCCACACACATTGATGACCATCAAAACTATCTCCAGACATTGCCAGATGTCCCTGGGTAGGGAGGGGAGTGGTGCACAAAATCACCTTAAGGTGAGAGCCACTGACTTGGAGAAAATAGATAATCCTGTATATCAGTGACTGTCATCATCACTTTCATTCCTAAAAATAAATGCCATAGAATAGGAAAGGATCAGCTACATACACTAGAAGACAGCTGAGCAGTGAGTAAAAAAACCACAGTGAATAGTATAGGCTGTAAAATACTTCCTGTGGCCAGGATATAAGCCTGGGTGATCTGGGGAAAGTAGAGGTTCTAACTTGAAATGGCCTTGGAGCATGTGCTCTCCAGCTGCGGGGAGGAGAGGCAGCCTCCTGCCCTACTCTAGAAGAGTTATGCTACATCTGTGGCTGGACAGACACTCCCATCTGGCCGAAGCACTAAGCAGAGTTTTCAGGAGTAAAGACTCATTGTTGTCACTCTGGCTCACAGTATGTGTTCAATAAATGTTTGTCATAGGCATAAATGAATGAATGAGTGGTCCCTCTCTGAAAAGTATGGTAGGCACAGCTACCTCCTATAGCCCCTGTTTGTCCTCTGGCAGGTCTGCCCAGGAGCATCATCAGTTTCCTGGGGCCTCAGCTCCAGGCCCCACCATGCCCAAGAGAAGGCAAGGTGGCACTCAGCCCCCTGTCATGGGATCAGGAATGGAGGGACTCTGGATGGGGAGTCTGGATGGATGTGGTGGGTAGGCCTCCTCCAAGACTGAGGTCTTCCCTTGCCTTTACAGAAAACCGGCCCATCATGAAAAGCCTGACCTTGCCAGCCCTCTCCCTGCCCATGAAGCTGGTGAGCCTGGAGGAAGCTCAGGCCCGCAGCCTGGCCACTAACCATCCTGCTCGCAAAGAAAGGAGGGAGAACAGCCTGCCTGAGATTGTCCCTCCCATGGGCACCCTCTTCCACACCGTCCTTGAATTACCAGACAACAAGTAAGTGGCACTATTTTAAATTCTAGATGCATGGTTGAACAGGAAAGAGGAAGAGAGGTATACAACAATCTCAGGACCAAGATGGCAGTGTGGGTTGGAGGTACCGTCTGGGTTGGGGTTTAAGGAAACATTCCAGAAGAGAAGGGAGCTATCTCTACAACTCCCTCTCACCAGCGGTTGATGCCTTTATGCATGCACTGCCTCAAAGTTAACAAGGCCCCTGATCTCCCTTTGATCAGGAATCCTGTTGGGAGAGTGTTATAGGGGTCACATCACAAGTCACAATGGAAATTCCTGACTTTTTAGTGTAGACAAATCAGGCTTGGTGTTTACAAAAGGAATTTTACTGAAAACAAAAATGTGATCCCCTCCCCTGACCCTCCGTCCCCACATGACAGTACAAAAGGCATAGGGTTGAGTGTTCTGATGGAGGACACCTTGACAAATGGTGTCACTCTAGGCTGATAGCTCTGGGTGAGCAGCACTTGGGCACATGCAAACCTGGCCTCCTCGTAGAGCCTGTCAGAGCCCTCCCTCATCTCTAAAACAAATCAAGCATTGTTTTTATTGATAGAATATTTTCTTTCCTTATTTTTCCCTGTCACTTCCTCTGTTGCCACCTGGGTCTTTACCCACCCACTCACTCACACCCCATGGTAGAAGGAAGCAGGGATTCAACAGGAGTCCTAAATTCTAGGCAGATTGTAGGTGGAGGGGCTGAAAGGCAACCTTTCCATTGAAGGTGTCATCCCCACTGTTTGGCCAGTGAAAAGAGGTATGAAAACAGGCACCTCTTGTACAGGCTGCAACCTTGCACTACTAGGAGATGGCAGTCACACTGCATGCTATAGGAGTGGCACATCTGGAACTCATCTGGCGAGAAACCCGTCTGTGTCCTGGAAAGTGTGGACTGTGTTTTCTTGAGACTGAGCCCCACTGCTTTTTTCCCTAAATCCCTGGAAAATACATCTCATTTCCTCCTGATCCTCCAGGGATCAGGAAGAAGAATACCTTGGAAAGACCATCAAATGCCTTTTCTCTGTGCTTTCCACCACACCTGGAGTGCACCATACCCAAAGGTATGCCACTCTTATATAAAATACTACCCAAGGATAAAAACTTGACAAAATCCAGGCCAAGTCAAAAGAAAACCACCACACACTGCAAAGCTATCTCAGATGGATCATAAAAGCATCCTGGGGTCAGATACTATAACTCACTCCTGTAATCCCAGCACTTTGGGAGGCTAAGGTGGGAGGATTGCGTGAGCCCAGGAGTTCGAGACCAACCTGGGCAAAATAGTAAGACCCAGCCTTTACAAAAAATAACAATATTAGCTGGGTGTGGTGGCATGTGCCTGTAGTCCCAGCTACTCGGGAGGCTGACACAGGAGGATTGCTTGAGCCCGGGAGGTCAAGACTACAGTTAGCGTTGTTTGCACCACTGCACTCCAGCCTGGGTGACAGAACAAGACCCTGTTTCAAAAACAACAACAACAACAAAAAATCACAGTGTGCTTGAGATCTGGACATTCCATGAGGGCCTTGCAGAGAATAGGTCCTTTGTGGGACTCACAAGTTGCAGGTTTTCCTGCTGAAGTTTTATGCATTCCAATGGCCGGGCAGAGCCACAGCAGGGCAAGGTCTCCATGGTGAACACTGGGGTGCCAGACTCTCTCTACCCAGCCATATGGTCTTTAGTGCTCCTCTTTCCCCATCTCACCAAAGCAGTCTGGTGTGAGGCTAAGCCAGAGACACACCAACTACCCTCTGCATTTCTCTGCAGTAATAATTGACCACACCCAGCAGGCTGCTACTCTCCTCAGCCTCACCAGGCTAGACTCTTTTCCAGGTCAGCTTTCTCTTCCAACCCTTTTCAGTCCATAAAAGTCTTCCCTAGCCCTCCCTTTGCCTGTGGATGTCCCAGCAGTATGGCTACAGTGCAGGAACCTAACAGGACCAAGGTCCATATGGTCTTTAGTGCTTACTCCTGTATAAAAACTGGCCATGTGCGGTGGCTCAGTCCTGTAATCCCAGCACTTGGGAGGCTGAAGCAAGAAGATGGCTTGAGGCCAAGTGTTCAAGACCAGCTTGGGCAAGATAGTGAGACCCCCCATCTCTAGAAATGAATAAATGAATGAAATGAATGAATGGTGTCTTTGAAATTCCAGAACAAAAGTGCTTATCAGAATTCCCAGAATTGTGTCTTTGCTTGTGACCTCTGAGATTTCCACCTATCCTTGCCTCTTTTTGGCCCCACCTCTGCCTTTAGTAACACACTTTTACCTCTTGCCCTGGGAAATACAGTTTGCTGTGACTCATGAAATTCTTGCTTGGTCACCTAACCAAGCAAGGCCACTAACCATCTCTAGACAGGGTGAGAATCCAGCTTACCTTGGATTTTAGAGGGAAATTTCCTGAAATATCAGAGCCATTCATAACTAAGGACCTAATTGGAATATTTGCTCTCTATTTAAAAGCCCCCTTGAAATGACCAGTTAATAAACTAACCCCTTATGTCTTGGTTTTTTTAGGCGAAAGCTCTCCAGTAAATCAAAGAAGTGGAAATCAATATTTAATCTGGGGCGTTCTGGATCGGACTCCAAATCAAAACTGAGTAGAAATGGGAGTGTATTTGTGAGAGGACAGAGGCTCTCGGGTAAGAATCAACAGCAATTGTTTTATGATACAAGTATTAGTTTCCCAGCTCTGCTTATTAAGTCTTTGGTTTGATCATATCAAGCACACTAGCTCTGAAAGAGAAACTTATAAATTAACTGGGGGAAGAGGAGTCTTTTTTAAAAAATGTTTTAGACTTATCAAAAAAAAAAATGGCAGAAATAGTACACAGAGAACCTGTATATCTTTCATGCATCTTCTCCCAATGTTAACATCTCATGTAACTATAATATAGTTATCAAAGCCAAAAATTAATATTGATACAATACTACTAACGCATTTGCAGATCTTATTCATATTTGGCCAGCTGTCCCACTACTGTTCTTTTTCTTGTCTAGGATCCAATCCAGGATCCCATATTGCATTTGGTTGTCATGTCTCCTTAACCTCTGCCAATCTAGGACAATTCCTTTGTCTTTTTGACCATGATAATTTGGAAGAGTACTGGCCATTTATTTAGTAGAACTTACCTCAAGGAGAGTTTGTCCAGTGTCTTCTCATGGCTAGACTGAGGTTAGGAATTTTTGCAGAAATCCTACAGAAGTGATGCTGTGCCTGACTCAATGTGGTACATGATGTCAATGTCTTACTGCATGTGAGGAGAACTGTGATCCCTTGGTTAAAGTGCTCTTTGTTATGAGTTTTTGGATCCCTTAATGGTTCTTGGATGTAACAGTTATTCCTGTGGTGTTTGCTAGATGATGATCTTCTATTAATTGGACTTCTGCTGTAAAGATCTGTCGCTTCTCTCCTAGCATCATGATTTTTAAAGTAGGATGCTGCCCCATGGGACTTATTTCTGAGTAGTGAATAGAAATTGATACAAGAAGCCATATATAGTGGGGAATTTAACCAGTGCAGATGAATATAATATCAGAAAAGAGACGCCCAAGAAAAATTTTCATAATGATCTTTAGTGTTATAGATTGAAAATATGATAAAAATGGAGGCAATAAGTTATGAAACCAAGGTATAAAAGATAAATGTACAAATGCAGTGAACAAACTTTGTTTGGATCCTGGTTAAAAGAGAGAGAGAGAGAGAGCTGATGGAGCACAATGGCACATGCCGATAATCCCAAAACTTTGGGAGGCTGAGGTGGGCAGATCACTTGGGCCTAGGAGTTCAAGATCAGCCTGAGGAACATGGTGAAACGCCAGCTCTAGAAAACAAAAACAGAAAAAAGCTACAAAAGGCAATTTGGTGAACAAAGAGGGAAAATGTGGATATAGATTGGCTGTTAAATCACAGATTTTCATAGTGTGCTAATGGTTCTTAGGAGACATATGCTAAAATTAAAATATTTAAGGATGAAGCAGCAAAATATTGATACTTTCAAATAACTCAGCAAATTATAGGTAAGTAGATAAATATCAATACAAAAATAGATAATGAAAATATATGTCAAAAGGTCAATAATTATCAAAACTAGGAGGTAGGTTTCTAAATGTTGAAATGTTTAATAGAGATTTGGTGGAAACCTTAATTCCTATAGGAAAACTGTGAGAATATTTTTAAGGACTTTCCTCAAACCTAGTGATAATCTAATCACATGCCAAGAAATCAGAAAGTCCAGATGTTAGAAATCTTGTGCTTGACTGTCAGAGTAAGGAGGGGTGTCACAGTAGAGCAGGTACGATTTAGGCTGTAAACAACAGCAAATCAATTCAATCAACTTATGCAATGAGGGATTTACTGGCTTCTGCAGTTGAACACCCAAATACAGGGAAGGCTTCAGGGGTGGTTTAATTCAGGGGCTCTGTCTCCATTTCTCCGTGTTTTCCCCAGCCGTGTCCTCCCCTTTGGGTCAGCTTCACTCCCAGACGGGCTTCCTTGGCTGTGGCAAAGTGGCTGTAGTAGTTCCAGGCTTTTCCACTGACTGTTCCACTAGGTCCAGAGGGAGAACGAACATTTCTGGTAGCTTGTTCCTAAGAGCAGGGACCCTTCTTTCCAGAAGGCCCAATCAGAATTCCCCTTGTCTCAGTGTCCTTCACTGAGCCACACCATTCAGTCCCTGTTGTCAATGATGCGCCTTACGCTGAGTGGCTTCAGCCTGAGCCAACCCCTGGCATGAGGAATGGCACTCACTCCCAAGAAGTGCAAGAGCTCTGTGCAAAGGACAGAAGGGGAATGGATTCTGCGTATGCATCCATAATCAACTCATGGCAAAACTCAGCTTGCACAAAATGGAAAGATAGCCTGAATGAAGAGGACAGGTTGCCACAAGTATGGCAAGACAGATACAAATCAGAAAATGGGATTCTTAAGGGAGAAATTGGGGGGAAGAGTACCTAACCAGAAACTCTTAATCTATAAAAAGAGATTTGCTTAAGCACGTCAAAGAGAGAATTTCAGTTGCAGAATCGGTGGTATAGCCATGAAAGAGGTTCACCAGTAAAGAAAAGTCAAAAAACCATAAAACAAAACAAAAGAACAAAAAGGAAATAGTGATTTCCTTTGATCTTGATTTAGGAAGATTTCTACTCCCGTGTGGTTCAAAAAGAACAAGTCCCAGGCACTGGATCAAATGGTGGTAAACTCACAGAACATGCAAGGTGTTCCTGGCCAGGGCTTCTCACACAGCTGGACCTCAGAATCGCCCGCAGGGTGATCACACAACAGCAATTTTGCCTCAGGAGGCCTGTGGTGAAGTCTGAGTATTGGTAACTTTCTGAAAGCTCCCCAGGTGATTCTGATATGCAGCCAGGGTTGAAAGTCACTGGCTTATGATCTTCTGAACAAACTAATCAGATCTTCACTAACTGATGCAAGGGTGAAATTCAAGAACTGTCAGTGTCAATATAAGTGGCTCCCTGTGGCCTTAACTATTGTCTGAAGTGGTTTCTTTTTACCGGAAGAATATTGCTGGCAACTCTAGAAAATAAAGATAAATAGGCTTTATGGTCATAACTTTAGTGAAATCTGTGATTAAAGTTAGGCCACTGAACCCTGTAACAAATGTAATCCACCAGTGTGGCCTCTGTAAGTGGCACATGAGCTCGCTGTTGAAATATGCATGTGAAAAGGGGAGCCAGTAAATTAACATACGTAAATAACAGGCTTTAAAATCTCATAACTAAAGATACTTAGGACTTCATGACTAAAACATCAAAAGCATTGGCAACAAAAGCCAAAGTAGACAAATTGGACCTAATTAAACTCCAGAGCTTCTGTACAGCAAAGAACAATCATTAGAGTGAACTGGCAACCAACAGAATTGGAAAAACTTTTTGCAATCTACCCATATGACAAAGGGCTAATATCCAGAATCTACAAAGAACTAAAACAGATTTACAAGAAAAAAACAACAAACCCATCCAAAAATGGGCACAGGATATGAACAGACACTTTTCAAAAGAAGACATATATGAGGCCAACAAACATATGAAAAAATGCTCATCATCACTGATTATTAGAGAAATGCAAAATTAGAGAAATGCATTATTAGATAAATGCAAATCAAAACCACATTGAGATACCACGCCAGTTAGAATGGCAATCATTAAAAAATCTGGAGACAACAGATGCTGGAGAGGATGTGGAGAAGTAGGAAAACTTTTACACTGTTGGTAGGAGTGTAAACTAGTTCAACCATTGTGGAAGACAGTGTGGTGCTTCCTCAAGAACCTAGAAATAGAAATTCCATTTGACCCAGCAATCCCATTACTGGGTATATACCCAAAGGATTATAAATCATCTATTATAAAGACACATGCACATGTATGTTCATAGCAGCACTATTTACAATAGCAAAGACCTGGAACCACCCCAAATGCCCATCGACAATGGACTGGACAAGGAAAATGTGGCACATGTGCACCATGGAATACCATGCAGCCATAAAAAATGATGCGTTTGTGTCCTTTGTAGGGACATGGATGAATCTGGAAACCATTATTCTCAGCAAACTGACACAAGAACAAAAAATCAAATATTCCATATTCTCACTCATAGGCGGGTGTTGAACAATGAGAACACATGGACACAAGGAGGGGAGCATCACACACTGTTGTGGGGGGGCCAAGGGAGGGACAGCGGGGAGGGGGTGGTGAGGTTGAGGAGGGATAACATGGGGAGAAATGCCAGATGTAGGTAACGGGGGGAATGGAGGCAACAAACCACATTGCCATATGTGTACCTATATAACAATCCTGCATGATCTGCACATGTACACCAGAACCTAACGTACAATAAAAAAAATTTTAAAATTAAATTAAAAAAAATTAATTCACCATGAATAGTATTGGGATTTTGGGGAGTAGGGAGGAGCAGGTGAAGGGGAGCTTAACCATATCTAGAAAATTAAACAGAGATAAGAAAGTATAGAAAAAATGAACTGTTGACTGAATCAAGATGCATAAACTTTAGAGCCTCCCAGATACGGATATTTTAATTGATTCAATTTAAGCTTTTTGTACATTATTAAAGAGAAAGAAGAGTTCAGGGCACCCTCCAAAAGGAACTGTGAGCAGAGAAATCTCAAAGCCATACGGCTATAGCAGGTCCAGGCTCACCTTTGAGTAATGCAGCTAAGAAAGGAGACTTGGGAACACAAAGGCTGCCAGAAAACTGGGGTCTGTGCCCGTGAGGCCAGGCCAAGGTCCCAGACAGAAAAATGTAATCTAAATATAGTCATAGACCACAGGGACCTGAGCTCTTAGTTACCAGCCAGAAAGGGGGCCAGGGAATGCTTGGGGACTGTCCCCCAAGCCACAGCTCTGATGTGCTGCTGTGCTCAGTAAGGCCACAAGGAACTACATCATGAGAAAGAGGCTTCAACACCAGAGGTGGACACTGATGGACCTACAGACAGAACTGCTGCCTGGCCTATGTGAGACAGTCAGGGGCACCTGGTCACTGCCCATTAAGGTTGACACGTGGAAACCAGAGAAATACCAGAAATACAGCTCCTGGAAAACAAAGGCAATGCATGTCCTAGAATGTACAAAGGGATGCTAACCAGGTAGTTTCAGGACAGTAAATCAATTTATAGATTTGTGGAAAGAGCAGATCTTCAAAGGATAAGAATTCTGGGGCACACTGGAAGTGAGGGGGTGAAAGGCGATCTCTGCCTTTGCCAAGGATTTGGGTGGAGATGGCTGGGCATCCCACAGCGGGCCCCAGAAAGAGAGAAGCCCCAAGATGGGAGACCAAAAGGGGCTAATTCAGAACCTCCCTGCAGGAGCGGGTTTGGATCAAGGAGGAGGAACAGGAGATCTTTAAATGAGAGACAAAAACAAGCTTGAGTTACGGCTCCACTTCGGTTAAGGCCAACTCTGCTTCTCCTAGAACCTTCTCCCGTCTTCCCCTTTGTTGCTGAGCCCTGATCCATCCTAAAGAGCAGCAACAACAACAATAAACAATCGTTACTTTTTAATGAGTACTTACTCCATGGCAGATCAGTTCAATCTAATTACTTTATAGTCATTACCCATTTAATCCTCACGACGGTGCTTATTTTTTCTCATTTTACACATGATAAAACTAGAGTTTAAAAAGTTTAGCTGTCACTTTGGGAGGCCAAGGCAGGAGGACTGCTTGAGTCTAGGAGTTTGAGACCAGCCTGGGCAACATAGTGAGAACTTGTTTCTAAAAAAAAATTTTTTTTTTAATTAGCTGGATTTGTTGGTGAATTCCTGTAGTCCTAGCTACTACAGAGGCTAGGGCAGGAAGATTGCTGGAGCACAGGAGGTTGAGGATGCAGTGAGCTTATGATCACTCTACCACACTGCAGTCTGGGCAACAGAATGAGACCCTGTCTAAAAAAAAACAGTGTAGCTGCTTGTCTAGGGTCGCACAGCCCAAAAGTGGCAGAGCTGGAATTCAAACCCAGATGTTTCTGAATTCAGAGTTACCTTAAGGGCTACTAATCCTGGGCCCCTGCTTCCCCTCTGGCAAGCTTGACCTACAAGGAACTACCCTTCAACCAATTGTGTTCCCTGAAAGAGATAGTGTTTGTGAATGCAGGTATTTAATACTATGCCTGGAATAAGTTTTTAGTCATTTAAACCACACTCTTCCAAAAATCTGCTAAGGTGGCTTACAGAGATACATGGCACACACCCAGTCACAGAGTAGGTGTGCAAAAAACGTTTTCTTGGGATCTGTTCCAGGTTGAGGCTAGTGGGTGAGATCACTGGGGAGCACCCAGGCTGCAGGCCTCAAGGAACAGAGCTGCACCTGGCAGAAACCTAAACTCCAGTTCCCTTGGGCCTTCTCACCTACTGTACCAAATTTGCAGAAACTGAGATAGAGTCTCAGCTCTCTGCTTTCTGGCCTGCTGAATACAAAGAGTTGCCTGGAGCCCCATGGATTCTAACCCTGGATTCATCCTTGAATACTTTTTGTACAATAAAATTGGGCTCAAGAGTCATTTGCTATGAGCTTTTTCACAAAACTTCAATTTACCTTTATTATAAAATATTAATAATAAAACTTTAATCTATAAATGCCCTGATTTTATTAGATCTGTCCCATTAAGAAAGTAGGAGCATCTAGGGTGGGGGAGAGGAATGTTTTGAAGGAGATCGATTATACTTGAAAAACTTTCCTAAAGAATTTTGTCTTGTTTACTTACAGACCAACCTATTTTTCCACATGCTTTCTCTCAATATGCATTCATCAAGGATATTTTTTCTTTTGGCTTTAGTGGAAAAGGCTACTATCCGACCAGCTAAAAGCATGGACTCACTGTGTTCAGTGCCTGTGGAAGGTAAGATTTTTACAAGTAGTTTCTGAGTTGGAGATTGCAATTAGGAGGCTGGAGCTCAATTGCCTTTATAAGCTGCCATACCTGCTTCTCTGTAGTCATGATCACACACAATTATCTAGTCCCAAATCCCTCCCTGACCATTCCCAAACTCAAGGGGTTCACCTAGCCCCATAACCTCCCCTACCTTACTCCAGAGCTAGGCCTAAAGAGCCATCTGCTTTGCCTGTCCTTCCTCTAGACACAGCTGGAGTCCACGGCTACTTTTCATTCAAACCTGAACCAGGTAAAAGATCAAGACAGAAGAGGCTCCCCCTTTGGGCAGAAGAAAAGAGCCAAGCATTGATTTATGCCCTATGGTTTTATCCCTAGAGGCCCATGTATCTTGAATTTGGCTGTTTCCATATGCATTCGCTTCCTAGTTTTTGTGTCAAGTCATGATTTTGAATTGGTAGGTTCATTATGTATTCATTCATTCATTCTATATCACTAAACATTAATTAGGCACCAGCTATGTATCAGCCATGTGCAAACCACAGTATCCTTTGTTGGAACAGATCTGTATGCAGTTGCACATGACGTAACACTCATCACCAAAATAATATGTAACATTTGTTCTCACAGATCTATCCTTCAGGGCTGACTTATCTGTATCTCTTCCATTTCTCTTAAGTAACCAACAAGCACCATTACAAGTTACCAGGCAAAGGACTTGTCTGGCAACAGACTGTTAAAACTCCCCTATACTTATCCCATGACCGCAGTCCCTTTAATACAAGATATTTTTCTCTTTCAAAAATGGGTCAAACCAAAACAATACAGGAAATCTTTAGAACAACATTTTAAAAATAATTCTAAACCTTGGCCAGGCATCGTGGCTCACACCTATAATCCCAGCCCTTTGGGAAACTGAGGCAGGCAGATCACTTGAGGCCAGAAGTTCGGGACCAGCCTGGCCAACATGGTGAAACCCTGTCTCTACAAGAAAAAATACAATAAATTAGCCAGGTGTGGTGGTACATGCCTATAATCCTAGCTACTCAGGAGGCCGAGGCACGAAAATGGCTTGAACCCAGAAGGCAGAGGCTGAGGCACGAGAATTGCTTGAACCCAGGAGGCAGAGGGTACAGTGAGCCAAGATTGCACCACTGCTCTTCAGCCTGTCTCAAAAAATAACAATTAATAATAACAATAATTCTAAACCTGTATAATACTCAATGAGATCTTCTTAAGTTAATTTGATGCTTTCAGCATTTTCTTACTTGTATATTCATCCATTTGATTTGGTTTGGAAACTTCTTGGGCAGTTCTTACCCAGTTTTGCAGGAGTTAATATTTCAAAATATAGGTCATTATATATGTGACATATGAGTATTGGACAGATCATCTGACTGTTGAGTCTCTTGTGTCCTTGTGTATTAAAGGAGATCATTACACTTCCTTACAGGGTGGTCATAAGAATTTTAAGCATAGAGTTATGTAAGATGCCCAGTATATTGCTTAGTACCAAGTTAGAAATTATTTTCTAGATCCCTGGCAACTCACATATCATCTCCAATCTTATTTACTTCCCACATAGACTTTTCTCTTCTTTGCTTTCATTTCTAAGTCAGTCAAGAACTCGGGCCAGGCACAGTGGTGCACGCCTGTAATCTCAGCACTTTGGGAGGCCAAAGCGGATGGATCACCTGAGGTCAGGAGTTCGAGACCAGCCTGGCCAACATGGTGAAACCCCTGTCTACCAAACATACAAAAATTAGCCAGGCATGGTGGCAGGTGCCTGTAATCCCAGCTACTTGGGAGGCTGAGGCAGGAGAATCGCTTGAACCTGGGAGGTTGAGGTTACAGTGAGTGGAGATCACGCCACTGCACTCCAGCCTGGGCAACAGAACCAGACTCCATCTCAGGAAAAAAACAAACAAACAAACAAAAAAACTCACTCCTCACAGCTGTGCCTTCTAATATTTAGTTAATTAACGTTTCTAGTTTCTCATGCTCCGAATCAACAGGAAGAAGCCTGAGAAAAGGTAGGAAAGGTCTGGTTGATAACAGCATTTGTGTCCTTGCTGGGAAATCTAACCCCCCTGGCTGGGTCCATCTGCCAGAGAAAACTTAGTAAGTTTTTAAGGTTCTAAAATAAGACAAGATTCTGTTTATTTTTCCTTTTTGTCGTCTTCATTTTGAGCAAACATCATCTTACTGCCTCTCATCTGTCTCCTTTTTTTTTTTTTTTACATGATCTACATTGAGTGCCTGGTAGATGATGGCTCTGTTGAGCAACTTTAGCAGCAATCTTTTTTTGAAAACTGCTCTACCTGCAGATTTTAAAAGTGATCTGTATGGCATGACAGCAAATGGTCCTGCGAGGGCATCATGCTAAAATTCTGTGCATGTGAGGAAGTGCTTTCTCTTTTGTCATCCAGATGTCACCTGCCTTTTTCCGGGCTGTTATGCCCCTGTTAGAATGCTCTCTCTAGTATTCAAATGCTATGTGCCTGACCTTACTGGAAGGCCTGCCATTGCATATGTGCCCAGGCTGCTGACCATACACTTGTTCCTTTTTACTAGGGAAAGAAGCCAAGGGAAATTTCAATCGAACAGTTACCACGGGTGGATTTTTCATTCCAGCAACAAAAATGCACTCCACCGGCACCGGCAGCTCATGTGACCTCAGCAATCAGGAGGGCGAATGGGGCCAGGAGGGGATGCCTCCGGGGGCTGAGGGTGGCTTCGATGTGAGCACTGATCGCGGCCATCTCCAGGGTGCTCAGACCCGGCCCCCACCAGAACAGCTGAAGGTTTTCCGGCCTGTTGAGGATCCCGAGGGCGAGCAAACAGCCCCAAAGATGATGGGTATGTTCTACACTTCGAACGACAGCCCCAGCAAATCCGTCTTTACCAGCAGCCTCTTCCAGATGGAGCCCTCGCCGCGTCACCAGCGCAAGGCGCTGAACATCTCCGAGCCCTTTGCAGTGTCCGTGCCGCTCCGCGTGTCCGCCGTCATCAGCACCAACAGCACGCCGTGCAGAACACCCCCGAAGGAGCTGCAGTCTCTTTCCAGCCTGGAAGAGTTTTCTTTTCATGGGTCAGAGAGCGGAAGCTGGCCAGAAGACGAGAAGCCACTGGGAGCTGAGACTTCTACAGGTAAAGTAGGGGAGAGAGGGTCTCTTTCCATTGCAAGGGAGAAAAACCGCACTTAAATTTGCTTCAAGTTTGCAAAGCAATTAGTGAAGTGGTTAAGTGTGTGGGCTCTAGAGCCAGACTGGGTACGAATCCAGGCTCTGCCATTTCACTGTGTGATCTTCAGCAGGTTAACGTAACCACTCTGTGCCTCAGTTTCTTAATCTGTAAAGTGGGAATAATTATGTTAATAATACATTTTTCATGTTTGTTGTAAATATTAAATTATTTAATACATACGAAACTCTCAGAACAGTGTTTACCTATAATAAGCATATAATAAATGTTACCTGTTATTATTTTATTCACTTATAGAGTGAGAAGGCAGGAGAAAAACTCAAAATGGAATGTAGAGCTGCAGAACTGGAATTGGGGATTCAGTTCTTCCAGTCTCCTTCTCTCTCCATCCAACCATCCTCATTTCTGCTTTACATTTGCAAACAACATGGCTAGCAACGTAGCAACGAGAAAGAGCATCCCTCTCCCAATTTCCTTATATCAAATGCAGGAAAGATTGTGATTGGATCTGAGTCATATGCCCAGCCTTGGACCAATCACTGTTGCCCTGTCCAATTCTGAGATTGGCCAGACTTGAGTCTCTAGGTGTGTCTGGAGTGAGGAGGGGTTCTTGGATGAACAAGCAAACCTGAGCCACATAAAATGGAAGTATTGAGAACCCCGAAGGAAAGGATGGCTGACAGTGAAACTGACAAATGTTTATTGTGATTTAGGAATGTTTCTTTTTAATTAATACTAGTCATTTTCAGCACCCATTCGCTTGTCAGGCACTCTCCTAAGTGTCCTGCAAATATTATCTCATTTCTCCCCTCTACCCTATGATATAAGTAGTCACTATTATCCCCATTTCCTTAAAGAGGAATAGGTTATTGCCCACTCATACCAGGGAAGTGGAAAAACCAGGATTTTAAGTCAGACTTTAAAAAAATCCATGCTTGTAACACTCTACCACATTCCCTCCTGTGTTCACTATGGGCTGTGGAGTTACAAAGATTGTTAAGACATGATCCCTTCCCCACAGTGAGCTCACAAACTAAGAAGGGAAGTTGAAATTCTGCACTGAAGTTCAGCACAGGGTCAGCCTGTGGAAGCAGCATAGGAGCCTCCTCAGGATTTTTGGAATTAGGGAGGGCTTAGCTACCCAAAGCACCATGAAAGAAGTGTTCATAGCAGATGGCAAGGGCTTGAAGTAGAGGCAGTTCTCTCAGGAGGATTCCAGGAAGATTTAGAAGAGGTGACATTTGGACTGAACCTTGATAAATGGGTATTTTGTCTCCATACAGAAAAGATGAGAAAGGGCATTCTGGGCTTAGAGGGAGCTACATGTTGTGAGTTGTATGTAGGTTTTGGAACCCAACTGAGCTGATTCGGATGCTAGCTTTACTGGTTTTTGCCAGTTTGGCAGTGAGAGATTTCAGAGCCTGTTTCTCATCTGCAAAGCAGAGGAGGCTCCTATCCCAAAGGCTGTAATGAGGTCTGAATGGGAAAATGTCCATAAAATACCTGTCCATGGTCTGACTCACAAAAGATGTGAGTAAATGTTAGTCCTTTTCCTTGTGGGATGGGTGCACAGATGAGCAAATCTCAGGGGCATCAAGTCATACCTTGTCTGGAAAATGGTGTCATGGGCTGGTGTGGGTGCAGCAGGATGAGGGATAGGGGAGAGAGTAAAGGCTTTGAGGAAAACAGTGTTTGCAAAGGCTTTTGTGAGACTTGTTATCCTCTCTAAAAGAGTGGGTCCGTGGGCCCCAATGGGTCTTTAAGAGACAGTCTGTTATTCTTGCATAGGTTAAATACTATGTATGCCATTTTCTATCAGGGACTTGAGCACACATAGATTTTGGTACTAGGGGGAGGTCCTGGAACCAATCGCCTCATGGATACCAAGGAATGACCTACAGTTTTAACTTGTGAATTCTGTAAATATTTTACATATTCAAAGATAAAATTGAATTTCAAGAAATAAGCCTACAAAGTGATGGGCAAAAGGAAATACCACTGTTGTGAATTCTGAAGCATTTTTAGTTCAGACATCAGGATGCTGTTACTAGATCTGAGTTGCTGGGCTGGCCTGTGGTGAGAGTTAAGACGCCAGTGTAACCAATGGCAATGAGTGGTTTAGTCTTAACCAACAGACTTTTCTGAGCTTGTGCCATATGCCAGCCACTGT
>PVKP010040215.1:0-19741 GCA_004027715.1 Plecturocebus donacophilus
TACAAAGGACACAAACTCATCGTTTTTGATGGCTGCATAATATTCCATGGTGTATATGTGCCATATTTTCCCTGTCCAGTCTATCATTGATGGGCATTTGGGTTGGTTCCAGGTCTTTGCTATTGTAAACTGTGCTGCAATGAACATTCGTGTGCATGTGTCCTTATAGTAGAATGATTTATAATCCTTTGGATATATATTCAAAGGGGATTCTTTTCAGGCAGTTTATATTTGTTTTGCAATAATTTCATAACTTAAGATTTTTGTGTACTTTGTTTTCCTACAAATAAATGAGATATGCTGCATAGTATGTATTCATTTATTTCTCCACAAATAAAATACTTCAGCCTTTATTTGCAACTGCCAGTCACTTGGAATCTTTCCAACTAGACTGTTTTTCCATCTGAAATATGTATAATATATATGCCTTTCTTTTCTATGTAGCAGCGAAAAACAATGCAAAATTCATGTACAAAATAAGGGCATCCAGAAAACATTCATTGTATTAGTTTTCTGGATCCATTCCATGGTTCAGGGTAAATTATACAATATAAGGCTAGGGAAAAGGAAAGGGTCTGTCTTCCTGAGGATTAACAATTACATTTGTAAGAAAAAAGTAAGGAAACTGCTAAGTTAATGCTTCTGAGATTCCATGATTGGTTCTCCCTTGGGTGTATTCTTCCATTTTACCCTGTGTGGATTTTTATAAATTTAAATATGACCTTTAAGAGGTCAGAGATGAATTCATTACCATTTTGAAAAACAAAGATCCAATGAACCTGGACTCCTTGGGTTGTTTTATAGAGATCTAAGAATAGCTTGCAAGGGCTCTCTGTGTTTCTGTGTGTGTGTGTGTGTGTGTGTGTGTGTCTGTGCGCGCGTGCGCACGCACATGCACATGCAGGAACTTTTTTCCAAGGAGAGTCTCCAGAATCCACAAGATTTTCTTGCAGATTTCTGATGCAAAGAAAAATTAAGGACCTAAGGACCACGACCATGAAGTATTTGTGGTCATGTAAAGACATATTTCCTCAGTGGGAAGGGCTCTGTGAGCCTGGAGACTAGTCCACTCAGATTGTCCTAGCCACCTCTATGATGCTTGCAATACGCACATGCAAGAACTTTTTTCCAAGGAGAGTCTCCAGAATCCACAAGATTTTCTTGCAAATTTCTGATGCAAAGAAAAATTAAGGACCTAAGGACCATGACCATGAAGTATTTGTGGTCATGTAAAGACATATTTCCTCAGTGGGAAGGGCTCTGTGAGCCTAGAGACTAGTCCACCCAGATTGTCCTAGCCACCTCTATGATGCTTGCAACCGAGGAGTTAGTCTCACCACTGCTACTGCCAATGCTCATGCCGTGCCTACTGTTCAGGGGACTGAGAAGCCCCCAAACACTTGGCCCACAGCTGTCACCACTGGCTCCTGAGTAAGCCAGCTGGAACCCCAAGAATGAGGCCTTCTGGACCTGCTAACACCAGTGCAAGTGTAGAACTCCCTGGGGCCCAAGGCATGGGATAGGCATGCTTGGCCAACCACTGCCACTACTGGGGCCCAAGGTCAGGCCCAACTGGCATCCCATCTGCAGTGAAACTTCAGTACAGCCTCCACTAACAATTACACTCTAAGCTACTGAAGAAATCACATACACCACTGACATAGTTTACAGCCAAAGGAATCATACAAAGATTGCACTACTGTGTACACCCAGAATCAAAGCCAAAGTTCTCTACTCAACCAACACCATAGATACATCTTCAGGAAAAAGTTCTCCCCTGTGAAAGCAAATTTTAAAAATGTAAAGAAGTGACTGTTACACAAGATACATAGATACTGACATAAGTACAAAAGAAACATTTATAAAGCAAGGAAGTATGACATTTCCAAAGGATGCAAAATTACCCAGCAAGAGACCCCAATCAAAATGAAATTTATGAAGTTTTGGATAAATAATTCAAATTATTGTTTCTAAGGATGCCCAATGATATACAAGAGAATACATAAAAGTAATATAAAGAAATCAAGAAAACAATTCAGGATATTAATGATAAATTTACCAAGGAGATAGCTATCATACAAATTGCCAAACAGAAATTATGGAGTGGGAGAATTCATTTAAAAAAATACAAAACAGATTTGAAACCTTCAACAGTAGACTAGACTAAGCAAGAAGAAAAGAGTTCAGAACTAGAAGAGAGGTCTTCACAAAAAATGCAGTCTGGCAGAAATAAAGAAAAAAGAATAAACAAAGCCTATGTGGTAAGTGGACCACCATTAAACAGTAAAATATTTTCATTTTCAGTGTCCCCAAAAGCAAAGAGGAAACAAAAGAGTTAGAAAACCTATTTAACAAAATACTACTGGAAAAAATCCCAAATATATGAAGGAACTTAGACACCCAGACACAGGAAGCACAAAGATTCCCAAACAGATACAATTCAAAAAGATCTCCACAGCACATTAGAGTCAAACTGTCAAAATCAAAGACAAAAAAATTCTAAAAACAGCAAGAGAAAAACATGTAGTCACTTATAAGGAAAACTTCATCAGAAGAACAGAAGGTATCTTATCAGAAACCCTAAAGGCAAAAAGATAACTGGTTAATAGATTCAAAGAGCTAAAAAAAAAAAAAAATGCCAACCAAGGATGCTATATTTAGCAAAGCTATTTTTCATTAATGAAGGAGAAATAAAGCCTTTCCCAGACAAGCAAATGCAGAGGTCTGGTCATCACTTGACCAGACCTACAATGAATGCTTAAGGATATCTTACACCTGGAAACAAAGAAACACTATCTACCATCATGAAAATGAAAAAAGGACAAAAAAACTCACTGGTGGAGCAAATACACAAATAAGGAAGAGAAAAAATCCAAATGTTACCACTATAGAAAACCACCAACACAATTATAAACAATAAGAATGTAAGAAAGGATATAAAATACAATCTGAAATCAATTAATAAAATGACAGGAATAAGTCCTCACATATCAATAGCAACCTTAGATATAAATTGGTTAAACTTCCCACTTAAAAGACAGACTGACTAAATGGATTAAAAAAAAAAAAAAAGAAAGAATTCATGATCCAACTATATGCCACCTACAAGAAACTCTTTTCACCTGTAAAGACACATATAGACTGAAAAGAAATAGACATTTTAAGAAATCCCATGCAAATGGAAATCAAAAGCAAGCAGGAGTTGCTATACTTATAACAGATAAAACAGACTTTAAGTCAAAAATGGTACAAAGAGACAAAGTTATGGTATAATGAAAACAGAATCAATTCAGCAAAAAGATATAACATTTCTAAACATACACACACCTAACACTCAAGCACCTAGATGTATAAAGCAAATATTATTAGACCTAAAGAAGAGAGAGACTCTAATACAATAAGAGTTTGAGACTTCGACACTCTATCATGGCATGAAACAGAACATCTATACAAAAAATTAACAACGTTGGATTTAAAATTCACATTAGACCAAATGGCCCTAATAGACACAGAACATTTTATCCAACAGTTACAGAACACAGATTTTTCTCATCAGCACGAAGAACATCCTCCAGCCTAGACCATATATTAGAACACAAAATAAGTCTCAAAAAAATCAAAATAATATCAAATGTCTTCTCAGATCACAATAAAATAAAACTAGAAATCAACAATAAGATGAAATTTGGAAATTATACAAATACATGGAAATTAAATAACATGTTCTGGAATTACCATTGGATTAAGAAAGAAATTAAGGAGGAAATAAAAACATTTTTAAAGTAAATGAAACTCTAAACACAACAAAACAAAAGCTATGGGATAGCAAAAGCAGTGCTATGAGGGAAATTCATAGCAATAAATGTGTCCAAAAAGTAGAAAAATTCCAAGTAAACAATCTAACACTTCACCTCAATGAAAAAGAAAGCAAGATCAAACCAAACTCAAATTAGTAAGAAAAAGAAATAATGATGATCAGAGCAGAATTAAATAAAATAGAGAGTAACAATGCAATGGAGCAATAAAATGAAAAGTTGATTTTTTGAAAACACAAACAAAAAAACTGCTAGATAGACTAACGAAAAAAAGAGAAGAGTCAAATAAACAACATCAAAAGTGAAAAGGGAGATATTATAACTGATACCACAGAAATACAAAAGATTATCAGAGACTATTACAAACAACTATGTACTAACAAACTGGAAAACTTAGAGGAAATGGGTAAGTCCCTGGACATACAACTTACCAAGACTGAATCATGAAGAAATAGAAAACCTGAACAGACCAATAATGAGTAATGAGTTTTAATCAGTAATATAAATTCTCCCCAAAAAGAAAAGTCTAGGACCAGATAGCTTCACTATCAAATTCCACCAAACTTTCAAAGAAGAACTAACATCAGTTCTCCTAAAATATTCCAAAAAATTGAAGGGGAAATTTCTTCTTCTCCTTAACTCATTTTACAATGTCAGTATTTCCCTGACACAAAAACCAGACAACACTGCAACAATAATAAAACACAACCACAGGCCACCATCCTTGATGAACATAGATGAAAAATCCTCAACAAAATACTAGCAAACTGAATCTAGCAGCACATCAAAAAGATAATACACCATGATCAAGTAGGATCAATCCCAAGGATACACAGATAGTTCAACATATGCAAACCAATAAACATGATAATACATCACATATTAAGAGAATGAAGGACAAAAGCCATATGATAATCTCAATAGACGCAGAGAAAACATTTGATAAAATTCAATATCTCTTCATGATAAAAACTCAACAAACTAGGAATTGAAAGAACATAACATAATAAAGATAATATATAAAAACACATGGTTAACTTCATTCTGAATGAGGAAAAGTTGAAAGGCTTTCTTCTAAGAACTGGAACAATGCAAATATCTCCACTTTTGCCACTTCATTCAACATATTACTTGAAGTCTTAGAGCAATCAGGAGAAGGAAAGATATAAAAGGCATCCAAATTGGAAAAGATAAAGTCAAATTTTCTCTCTTTGCAGATGATATAATCTTATATCTAGAAAAACCTAAAGACTCCACCAAAAAAAGTCTTAGATCTGATGAATCCAGTAAAGTGGCAGGATACAAAATTGACATACAAAAATCAGTACTGGCTTCTCATAGTGACTCACACCTGTAATCCTAGCATTTGGGGAGGCTGATTGCTTGAGGCCAGTAGTTCAAGATCAGCCTGGGCAACATAGTGCAACCCTATCTCTATATTTAAAAAACAAAATAAAAGTTATAAAAGTCAATAGTATTTCTATACATGAACAACGAACTAGCCAAAAAAAGAAGAAATCAAGAAAGCAATGTCATTTACAATATATTTACCAGAGCTACCAAAAAAATACCTAGGAATAAATTTACCCAAGGAGGTACAAGACCTCTCTAGGGAAAACAACAAAACATTGATGAAAGAAATTGAAGAGGACACAAATAAATGGAAAGACATCCCATGCTCCCATATAGGAAGAATTAATGTTAAAGTGACCATGCTGCCCAAAGCAATTTACAGATTCAATGCAATCTCTATCAAAATACCAATGCCATTTTTCACAGAAATAAAAAAATATATATAGGAAGCCCCAGAAGAGACCAGATAGCCAAAGCAATCCTGAGCAAAAACAACAAAGCTGGAGGCATCACACTACATAATTTCAAAATATATTACAAGGCTATAGTAACCAAAACAGCATAGTAATAGTATAAAAACTGATACATAGACCAATGGAATAGAATAGGAAACCCATAAATAAATCAACTTATTTGCAGCTAACTGATTTTTTACAAAGGCACCAAAAACTTACAGAAAGGACACCTACTTCAATAAATAACTCTGGGAAAATTGCATATCCATATATAAAAGAATAAAACTAGACATCCATCTCTTATCATATATAAAAATCAACTCAAGATGTATTTAGGACTTTAACACAAGACTAAAAACTGTAAAACCAGAAGAGTAAAAAAACACTTCAAGACATTGGTCTAGGCAAAGATTTTATGGATAAGACCCCAAAAACAGAGGCAATAAAAACAAAAATAGACAAATGGAACTACATTAAACTAAAAATCTTCTGCACGGTAAAGGAAACAATAAAGAGAGTGAAGAGACAATCTGTTAAATATGAGAAGCATTTGTAAAATATTCATCTGACAAAGGACTAATCTCCAGAATGTACAGGAAACTCAAACAACTTGGTAAAAATAACAAATAATCCCATTGAAACATGGGCAAAGATGTAAATAGACATTTCTCAAATAAAGACATATAATGGACAATGCATGTGTGGAAAAAATGCTCAACATCACTAATCATCAGGGAAATACAAATCAAAACCACAATGAGATATCATCTTACCCCAGTAAGAATAGCTATTATTATTATTTTTTAAAAGATGCTGGTAAGGAGGTGGAGAAACAGGAGAACTTCTACACTGTTGGTGGGAATGTAAATTAGTACAGTCACTATGGAAAATAGTATGGGGATTTCTCAAAAAACAAACAAACAAACAAAAACAAAAAAACCTAAAAGTAGAACTACCGTGCAATCCAGCAATGTCACTACTGGGTATTTATCCAAATGAAAAGAAATCAGTGTATCAAAGGGATATCTGCATCCTCACGTTTATTTGAGTACCATACACGATCAAGCTAAGTGTCCATCAGTGGATGAATGGATAAAGAAAACCTGGTATATATACATAATGCAATACTACTCGGCCATAAAAAAGAATGAAATCATGTCATTTGCAACAACATGGATAGAATTGGAAGTCATTACATTAAGTGAAATAATCCAGGCGTGGAAAGACAAATAGCTTATGTTCTCACTCACATGTGGGAGCTAAAAATGTTGACCTTACACAGTTAGAGAGTAGAATGATAGGTACTGGAGACTGGGATGTGTGTGGGGGTTCAGGGGTTGGTGATAAAGAGGGGTTGGTTAATGGGTCCCAACATACAGTTAGTTAGAAGGATTAGGCCAGGCGTGGTAGCGCACGCCTGTAATCCCAGCACTTTGGGAGGCTGAGGTGGGTAGATCACAAGGTCAGGATACTGAGACCATCCTGGCTAAAACGGTGAAACCCTGTCTCTACTAGAAATGCAAAAAAATAGCTGGGCATGGTGGCACACACCGATGGTCCCAGATACTCAAGAGGCTGAGGCAGGAGAATCGCTTGAACCCGGGAGAGGCCGCAGTGAGCTGTGATCATATCACGCACCCTAGCCTGGGGGACAGAGCAAGACTCCAGCTCAAAAAAAAAAAAAAAAAAGGATTAAAGTCTAATGTTCAATAGCAGAGTAGGGTGACTACAGTTAACAAGAACTTGTTGTGCATTTCAAAATAGCTAGAAGAGGGGACTTGAAAGGTTCCCAAACATATAGAAATGATAAATACTGCAGGTAATGGACATCCTAATAACCTTGACTTAATAACTACATAATCTATGCACGTAAAAAGTATCATATGTACCCTATAAATATATACAATATTTGTACCAAAAAATATATATATACAAATATACAGTCCCTAGGAGAGTATAAAGAACCTTGTCTCTGGAGAAATCAAGATGTTGTACAGAAAAAGACTTGTGTTTTCCAGAAGCTCATCTCTTTGATGAGAGAAGTCAGAGGAGCTCAATACCACAGATGTTGGCAGATGAATACCTCAACTCCTTGAGGATCTGACCCCACTTTGAGAGTCTATAGTATTCGACGGCTATAGGGAGTTGAACACTGGAAATGATTCATGTTCTTTTATGTAAAGTTGAAGAATTAATTTGAAGCATGAATGGCAGGGAAATACCAATGAGCTGTCACAGATAAGTGATAGTATTTTTCTGAATGAGCCAAGTGGTGGGAAAAACGGTTTACAGAGACAGCAGATGCTCACTCTGTCTCCATTACTGTCTCTCTGACGGCATTGGTCGATAGGACACAAAGTCATGTTGAAATGAGACCTGTGAGCAGAGTCTGAGGGGGAGCTTGGTTATTTCAGACTTCAGGTTGTACTTCCAGGAAGACCAGAATCTAAACGAGTCTCTCCATTCTCTCCCATTCCTCCCATGCCACTGAGATCCACCAGCAAGGGTGTAATCAAAAGCACCCTCCACAGAATAATTCACAGCAGTGGCTATCTGAAGGATGCTTCCTTAGTCACCTGGAGCAGTTTTCATTCTGCATAAAAGAATCTGAACCCAAAGGTCATATGAGGATAAACACACACACGTAGTTTATTTATTTTTCTTTTTAAAGTGATACTGACCTTGAAACGGCTGATCAGATCATAGCGTGTGAGTAGTTCATAGAAAATAAATTTCAGTGCATGATCCCCACTGGCCTCATTGAGGGAAAAGACATCAAAGGACCACTTGTCCACATCCTGCAGGACAGGGTGGGGAGAAAGAACACATTAGGCCAATGTCACTTACACACCTACCAATCTCCCCACTTTCAAGTCAGCCTGCAGCCCTCACTGGAGATTTCACAGTGTGAGACTCTAACAGCCTTTCCACTCGCAAACTTTTTTCAGTCTGGCTAGTCAACATTATTTTAAAAAATTAAATATTCTTATTACTAATAAAAATAGCCATAATTTATTGAGTACTTATATATGGCAGGCATTACAGTTGCTGATAAATATGTAATTTATCCTGAAAACAACTCTAAGTGATAGATATTAGTCACATTTTACAGATAAGAAAACTGATAAATTACCTAATTTCCCTAACACCCAAGGTGAGTAAGTGCTAGGGATACAGGCAGGGCCAGAACACAAACACAGGTTGGGTGCCTAACATCAGTCAGTTTGCATTACGACCTGCAGCTGCTACTGTTTAATTCGCTACAGCCTAGGGCGCTTCTCTTCTCTGAACTTCTCTCTGATCCCTTGACACTGCCCAGTGACTTCCTCTAAGTTTACAGTTAAGAATGTTATCTCATTTGTAAGTGTTCAGAAACATGCATGATATAGAAAACAAAATAATATGTCATATCAGTCTAAACTGCTGAGCTGAAACCAAAAAGAAGGCATTCATTTCATAAGACAGAAAAATGCTACCGTTTCTGGAGTCACTAGTCTGGGATCTTGTCCTCAAATCTGTAAGTCACTTTACTGAAAAAAAGTAAAAGGAAAAACTAAACTGAACACACACCTTATATACCATCCCTGAAGTTCAAAGTCTTTGCCTGTAAATAGCTACTCCAAAATATATGTAAATATAGTCTGATGTGCTTTGGCTGATCGTAACCAACTTCTTGTGGATGTCGTAAACAAAGATTTGTTTAAGCAATAGTTAAAGCAACAGTCGTTTGGTTTTTCATGGCACCAAAAGTCTCACTTCCTGTAGTTAAGTGAAGCATATTGACTTAAGCTGACAGAAAGGATCCACATGAGCCCACACTGCCTACAGGCAAGGCACCCTGGTATCCTGATAGAGACCTCGGTTCTCATAAGTGATTCTCTTCCCAGCCCTCACTGAATTCCAACATAATCTGTCCATCCCAATTTTGTTCTTGTCCAAACATTCCATCTGTCAAATTCATCCCAAGGCCATCAAGGGTCTCCCTCCTGGATGCTAATCAACAGTATTCAGGGAAAACAGAATTGTATATAGGAAAATCAAACTTTTCCAGATAGGTTTCAATTGAGTTGTTCAAATTCACACTTAATGGTAACCTCACTTCAGTCTTCAATAACTGCCCCTCCATTAAAGGAACCAAAGAAGTGATAAATACTGCAGGTAATGGACATCCTAATAAGGCACATTCTGTGAGCACATTTTCTGTTCTAGGCACAGTGTGAGTGTTTATACACATTTGCAAAACCTCGCAGGTCTAGAGATTGGCGTTACTTCCTCCAGTTTTATAGATGGCCACCTCAGAGAGATTAACTGAAATGTCTAGTGCCATAAGGTACCAGAGCCAGGTAATAACCCCACTAACAACCCCTAGTGATCTCACTGCCAACAGATGAAATTGTAAACTCCATGAATATGCGCCATGACCCAGGCCTCATCCCTTTAAAATCCCACTAGGACCCAGGCTAGTGAGACAACAAGGACATTTAAGATTAACCCAAGACGTAAAGCTTTACCTTGGTTACTATCATTGGCACTGCCACGAGTCACATATATTATCTGATATTTAGTCCTAAGGAAAAAGCCACTGACAGCTCAGAAGGTTGGAAAACGTTGTGTCACTTCTAACAATTTTTAATAGTGTCCAGAACCAATAAAATAGGAAAGGGCTCTCTATCACTAGAAATAAAGAGATTATCATGATAAAAAGCCAAGATTTTTTCTGAATATCAGGACTTAGAGAACCAAGAGGATGAGCAAATAGAGGCAGTGGGGTGGATGTCCTCTTTGGTCCCTCATGTTAGGGAAGCCTTAACTGTAATTCTCAGTCTAATGTTCTTTAGAAGCAGTTGAGGGGCTTAGCAAAAACATGGATTCTCCAGTGGGGACTCGAGAGAATCCTGGTGTGGGGCCTGGAATCTGCATTTTTCACAAGCACCCAGTTTAACTGCCTTCAGCCATTCTTCCTCTTTTGCCAAATTTTACCCAAGGACACGTCCTGTGGAGAAATTGCAGGAACTTCCTGTTAGGCTAACACAAAGGAAGCCTGAACTCCTCATCTCCTCCCACTTTAAACCTGGAGTCTTTCCAAGGTGTCACTTCCTGAGTCACAAAACAGACACCCTTCTAAAGAAGAGTATACAGCTATATTTCCATTAGGCTAACCTCAGAAGACTGGAGATAGAACACCTCAAGTTAGAAGCTTACATCTATACTTACATATAATGGAAAAAGTAGAAAGACCATAATGCAACATGTTTCAAATTTAGAGACTGGTTTATTATTCTCTTACTTAAATATTTTATGTCGTGTTCTTACATTAACCACAAAGGTTAACATGACAGTAGCAAAAGGGTTATTTTAGGGAATTGTATTCTCTCAGTCTATGGGGAAATTTTCTGTAATAAAAGAAAATAGTAGTGATTCCATATGATCTTCTGGCAATGAAGTAGAAATAATCTTTTTTCTAACATGTAGCACATAAAGAGAGAAACAAAAGAGTCTATATCTGTGATCTCTCCAACTCATTGCAAATAAAATCAGCATCTGGAGAAGTGGAAAAATATTACATTACAAAAAGCTTTGAACTTCCCCAGTAAACAGGGGGCACAGCCAGGAGAAACAGCAGCTTCAGCTTTAATGCACATATCAACAATATATGTGAGGAGAAGTAGCAATTTATTTAGAGAGCTAGTAGGTCTTCCTTATCTGAATAATCGAAGTACCTGTCCTCTCAGACAACATGTGTGCATCTGAGAATTTATTTACCCTAAGTATAAAATAACAATTCATGCCCATCACAGTTTATTCCAATTTTTCTTCAGTTATTCTGCATAGAAAAGAGGCTTCAATTTGGAAGAAACATTTTAATAAATATCTTGGTACCAGTATACCCACTTGTATTTATGTTCCTGATAAAGGGAAAAATTAAAGACAAAAGATGCCTTTAATATTTCTAAGACTCTCATTGAATGTTTCAGGTTCAATTATGAAAATCAATGCAACTCCATAGTGGGTATTAAGAAACATCAGATTTCCTGAAGTGATTTCACTGATTAAAATGGAAAATATCACTGTATATTACACTGATGTATTGGGCATCAGATTAGAGGTTAACAAAGAATGAGAGAAAAGACATATCTTCTTGCTAGGTCCTACCTGAGTATCCTTCCTGCTTTTAAAATTAGGTAAGAAGAGACAGAAAGGGTAGAGATTAAAAAAAAAAAAGGAGAAATGAGAACCTATGTACATATGGTCTCTCAAATTCAGCTAGCAAATGTCTCTGAGACAAGAGAAAGGCCTATGAATATATAATCAAGATGGTCTCAAGGGGCTCTTTCCTGACATTAAATTAATCAAGAAGCACTCCCCAACTCCTAACTCCATGAATAGGTAATTTAACTTCTGAAAATATCATCACATTTTTCAGGTTTTAAAGAAAGAAAACAATGGCTTTAGCAAAGGTCAAAATGCTATAATGTCCCTGAGCAAATGGCCCAAGTCCGTACATAGACAACATGTGATGCCAACAACCTCAGTGATCCTGGGCTATAGGATCAGCAGCACATTGGAATCCAGAAGCCAAATCAAGTTCAGCAAATCTCAAATACCCTCAGACCAATGGATCTTCATCAACATGTGCCTTCAGGAATGCATCTGCTTTGGGGCTCCTAGAGATATTCTATACAATTCCAAGAACTTGCCTGATTAGAGGTAATTCTGCAGGATTTAGCCCATTTAAACTCAAACATTTGTATGACTTCCAAGGGAACATTTGGCTTAATGAGAGTCTTGGGAAAACAATGGGATGTATAGATGGGACAAAGGCTCTCAGGCCATACATTCATGCAGTAAAACATTACTAAGAGCTTACCATGTGCTGAAAATTCTGGTGTCAAACATTGTCTCTAATTAACTCTTTTTTTTTTAAATCTTACTGAGTTTTGGTTTGTTCATCTATAAAATGGACTTGGAGTAGGTAGTCAGATAATGGTACAATTACAAATACTGAAGATCCTCCTAATGTTGAATACTTATAGCCATAACATACTTAATCTCGTATGGAAAAATCAGATAAATCTCATAATGACATATCACTGTATAAAACCTAAACTACTCTAGAGTAGTAGAAAGAAATAAAACCCACCCAGAGTTTGATAATTTTTAAATTGGGAAGATGAAGGCTGAAAAGACAGTGATACTTTTAGAACAGATAATAAAAAGATAATGAAAGAATAAAGTCAGGAATAACTGGAAAAATAACTGTAAATGAAAGTCTCTTATTTTCTAACAAATTTAACTCTATTTTTTGTTAGGTACCATGTACATTGTGAAATTCTTTTCATTGCTATTACCTTTAATGCCTCAATAACAGCTGGTGGATAGCTCAGTCCAACCATGTTTGATGTCCGTCTATACATTCTGCAAAGGTAAAAGGGAAAAATGCAACATGATATATCTTAAAAAGTAGGATTTGTAGTCCACAGATTCATACCAAGTATGGACAAATAATGAAAAGTCAAGTGGGGTGATCCAAAGAACCTAAAATGTGTTTTTTATATTCACTCAAGTGGTCTAAGGTTAATTTCAGAAGAAATTAAAGCAATCTCAAACACATGAACCATTGGGGGAATAAAAAACTAACTCTATAGGCCCAAGGCTGGAAATTAAATTATTAAATGGGTCACTTCTATTGCCATAGTGAATTATAGTACAGAATAGACAGAATGCGGTGTAGTAATTTAACCTGAATGAAGAATCCCTATGGGTAACCCATTTAGAAGAGCTTGTTCTTTAGAACTGCCAAAAACAAGAAGGAAAAATGTCCCAGGTAACCTTTGAACTCAGCGTGGTATTTCTAAAATGTGTTAATATATGATAAGGATTATAGAAAGAATATATCCATTTCTGGAATCTATTGCTGGGTAAGGGGGTCAATTTGATTTCAAAGAGTAAAATAGCTAAAAAATTAAAGCATCAATGGGGACTTCAAACCACTGAAATGAACTCTCCTCCCCTTGGGTCAGCAACCTCAAAGCATCCTAGATCTGTTCCAAATGGAGATATCATCTACATACTTCAAAAGATGATAGATGAGATGATTTCCTGCTTTAAAAATTAGAGACTGAACTCAAATTAAATATTTTCTGGTAAACAAAAAAATTCTGAGCAAAAGCAAAAGCTTTTCTTAATGATGCTACAGAGATTAAAATAGATATGTTTTTGCCATTTCTCATTCAAAACTATCTGTTGTACCCACAATTTTCAGTATTCATAGAGATAGGAAAACTACATTAAAGCAAAGCTTCCAGTTACTGGAAATGTGTTCCTTTTGCTGCTTTAGTCACTGAATGACAATGAATGACATCTTTTTTTTTTTTTTTTTTTTTTTTTTTTTAATTACCTCTCCACGAATATCCCAGCCTGCACTGCATGAACGATGCTCTTGAACCTGGGCTTCTCTTCGCTCCTCCTGAGCATCATTCCCATCTGCCGCGTGAAGGTGGAGGCCAGCCAGTCTCGGACCTCAGAAGGCACCGCATCTGACTGAATGTCACTTAGCTCATCCTCTGTATCCAGGAGTCTCCTGAACACAAGAAACAGAACCAGGACACTGAGCTTAAATCTGCAGTTGGAGCTCTCTGTTCAAAGCAGCTGCTCTTCTCTGCTTCACCTGTATGCAGGTGCAAAGAAACCAAATTAAATTGGCCACAAAAAATACAGTGCTTTTTTGGTAAGGCTTATGTAAGCTCACCATGTGTGTTTCAGGATGATCTTGGCCTCACTGATATTTCATGATGGTTCTCTCTACCAGACTGGACAAAGGAACTGGTCCATTGCACCCAGAAGCACTCTGTGGCATTTGAGTGAAATTTAAATCTTCTATTTAAAAATGCATTCACAGGGAGCATTATATTATTTCATAGATGGACAATGTGACATTATTTTGTTTTTAAAAAATGGACATTTAGAGAGTTCACAAAATATTCACTAAATCACAGCAACCCAGTCCTCTGAAGTAGTGATCCGAAGTGATGACAATTAATATTCTTTATCGTTTGATAGGTTGTTACCAAAATTTAAATGTCTAAATTCAAACAAAATTTTCAAAATAATGCAGTTCTTTATATTTGCATACAATGATTTAAATTGTCTGACACCTGTGTTTAGCTGATTTTTCAAACTTGTTCATAGATCAGATCACTAGAATAGAACACAAATAGCAATATTAAAATGAAATCTAAAATAGCATTTCATTTTTATAGTAAACCCAACTAAAAATTAGCAGTAAAAGTAGCTGTCAATATAAAGGTGTGTGGATTTTTTTTTTTCCTTTAGACTTATTGATTGGGCTGGGGGTAAGGAGAGGAAACATAACATTTAGGAAAAAAGCTGTGATACCAAATTTCCTTAAATTAGAAACCAAGTCTGTTGCCAAAATAATAATAATAAACCATACAACTCTTAGATTACTGTGAAATCTTTTCAGATTGGAATTTGGCAAAGAATAGTAAGGCATCACAAATACTGACAGAGAAGCCTATCTGAATTAGGGGAAAAAAATCACCTTTCATATTCAACATTTCAACATTTTTCAAAAGAAAAGCAATTTCAAACACATGTAATAACTGAAATCACTTTTATATTTTTAGATAATTCAAGTGGAGTAAGTCTGCTAAGTAAATCGGCAACATACATAAGATTGAAGAGGCAAAGCTGGGTGCTTAAGAGAACACATGCTTCTCAATCACTTGAGGAGCCTCCATTTGCTAATGGATATTACGAATTAAAACATAAACACAACTTTTAGACTGACACTTAACAATGTACAATAATTACAATGAAGCTCTACATTTGATTTTTTAAATCTTACCAGATTTTTTAAAATTAGCTTTTCTCCTCTTTCGTGATCTCACTTCCTTGTCATGATAACCATGTGAGATATGTCCTATTAGCTTCTTTTATAGAAAAGGAGGTATAGAGAGTAAATGACTTATCCAAATCTATCCCCTTTGTTTGTGGAAACTAAAACTCCAAGATGAGTAATTTGAATGTCACCCTATTCCTGGCATTGGGGGACAATGTCAGAAAAGCCATTTAAGAGAAAATTTACCATCACTATCCTAATCTCTTTGTCATTTTTAGCTTACCTGGTTTCATCAATGTACACAGATTCAAGCACTGTGGCTGCATATTCCAAATTCTTCTTAAGATCTACCACTGAAGCTTCCCCTCTCTCTAACTGTTTGACCAAAGACCGTAATCTAGAAAAATAAAAATATGTAATTTCATTAGAATAGAGGAAAAAAAGAATAATCCTACAACTATGGTGATACATTTTACAGTCGCTGAATATTCTCACTTAGTGTGATACCTCTGAAAGGAAAATAATTATGGACCAAAGGAGCAAGTAATAAAATAAATGCATACATTTTTTTGCCATTGTGAAGTAAGAAGAAGAAAACATTTCTCTCCAACCAGGCACTGATGATACATTTTAGCTAACTTTCATCTTTCTGAATCCTAAATTATCAATGATTTTACTTTTTCTAAAATTTTCATCTTTTTTGTTCTATGCGAATGTAGTAAATCCTGACCAGTAGCAAAATCACCATACATTTCTTGAGATTCTGTTCTGTTGAAGGCACCTGGGTCAGCAGTGGCCCCAGATAACGGCAGCCCCATGATCCAGGCATGTTCCAAGACAGATGTAAAGATTTAAACCACTAATAGAACCACAAGAGAGCTACAGAAGGAACAGATGAAAGTAAATTGTTTTACTGGACAGAAAAAAAAATCACTCTGAGAGCAGATAAATACCCTAGTTAAAAAAAGAAAACGAACATATGAGGATGGATTTTTAATCGAGATGCTCCAGACTATACAAAAGAAAGAATAAAAGATGTTTTTCTGTTATTTATATGAACATTATATGCACAGAGAAGGACTTAGTATTCATGAGAACAATAAAATGACTACAGATGATCAACATGCAGTAAGTGAGAATATTGTGAATATCACAGAGATCTGGAGATTGGTCAACTCTGCAGGCTGTTTGATAACCAGCAATGAAAAGAGCAGAGACTTTGAAGACAAACTGGGGTTTGAGACTCACTTCATAATTTAATAGTTGTGCAACCGTAGGTAAGTTATGTAACATCTCTGAGTGTTATCTTAATGAAGAGCAAAGTATGAAATTTCTGAAGCTGACATAAAAATTGAATGAAATTGATATAGAGTATGTGACTCATGGTTGTTCTTTAAAAAAGCAATTGTTTTAACTATTGTCATTGTTATTCAATGACTTTGATCACCACAGGTAACTAAATGAGAAACATTCCAGCAAAATATTTAAGATTATTGTTGAATCTCCACTTCCCTTGGTAATATGCAATCTTTTCTGAGCTTCCTGACTTCAAAATAGCCTCAGACTTAATAGGAGAAAATAGGTTGCCTTCTTGGCAAGGTAGATAAACTACTCCCTTCTGATTTTCATGAAAATGACCCACAATAAAGAATGAGAAAAAAAATCTTGGATCAACCTTAAAAAGGAGGCAGGAGGGTCAACCATACAAAAATTTTCAGGAATTTCAATGGCATAAAATACAAATAGGATTAGGTTCAAGTAGTCTCTACCTGAATTATGAATCTCCAATATATCACAGGGAAATATGCAAAGGAAATCAGCAGAGGCCTCTGCAGGCTTGGAGGTGAAGGTCAGCTTTGTGAATGCCATTAGCAACACTAGGAAGAGTTCTGAATTTCAGAGGCAGCATGGGACAGGGAGTTGGCAGGGAAGGGCTTGCCAGTCACTCACACAGAAGGGATGGCCAGCCTGCCAAAGAATGGGGAGATGGCAGCAGGGAGCCCTGACTGCTGTTCCAAATAAGGATTGGAAGCTCTTTAGCAAAACACATTCCTGGCTAACTCTGCCTACAGTTCTGATTCTCACCTCAAGGGGCCCAGCTACCCTCTAGGCTGTTTGGTCTCTCAAATGACAAAGTAAAAGGAGAGTAAAATTAAACTTTTAAAAAATGTGTCTCTTCATCTGGGACTTAAAGATTCTGATATGAATCTACAGTAGAACCCATCTCAATTCTAGAATCCTAGAGAAAAGGACAAAAACAAAGAAAATGATGATAGAAATTATAAGAGTAATAGAAGGAAAAGCCAGAAGATCTTATCTACCTATAATAAAACTTTCATAGGAAATAAACAACAGAAGCAGCTTTAATCAAATAAGTTTTCCTAGGCTAAAGTAAAACTTGTATAAACAGATAAACAGAGATCAAATACAATTTTTTAAAAGTAAATTAAAAAATCGAATGTATGCTACTGTAATTTTGATTTCACAGAATAAGGAAATGAATTTGAAAATATTTGAGAAAATAAAACATAATACAAAGTAACAAAAAGAAATTGTCTTGGCCATCAACTTCTATCATGCCAAACATCAAAAAGCAATTTAATAGCAGTACCAATTTTTGAGAATAATATGGGAAAAATTCAAGATATTTATATCTAAATCTGTAGAGTTACCAAGTACACAAGAAGTCAATAAAGTTATTCTCAGGTGTTGAAAACTTCAAAATTTATTATCCATATCATTTCCAGAAAACAAAACATACACAAAAAAAACTTTAAAGCATACTCTAGGACAGTGGTCTTCCAAGGGAGTGGATTCGTGAGTCTCCAGTTAAATGGATTGTTGATTCATGACTTAGATTTAACTAACTCAAACTTTATAAAATGGACAAGTCATTTAAAAAGATTCCGGAAAGAGGAGGCAGATGAAATAAAATGCTGATAATACAAGGATAACTAAATATGAAAATGAACTGACACTTCTCCTTTTACTAGGACAATCTCCTGTTTCTCATACAAACACTTCCTATACCACTTTTACAAACTAAAAACTAATTCTCATCAGTTGAAAAATAATTGGAATTATTAAGGACATTATTATGGACTTATAGCGACTATATTTTAACCATTCCACTCCTGGAAAAGCACAGTATTGAGAGAATCAAGTCATGAAGGGCCTCACATCACCTTCATCAGGGGGCTGGGACCCCAGGTCAGAGCAGGAGTGGGGCCTTCAGGGAAAGCTTCACTCAGAATCTCACTCAGCAGTTTCAATCAGTAGCACTGAAATCAGCTCCACTGGAGAGACCCAGGCTCTGTGCCACAATTAGCAGAAAGTCAGCCATTCAGAGGCTTCTCCCTGATGTAATCACCAGTGGTGCCAGGCAGACATTGGGCAGTCACATTTATGCATTCAGTGTGAAGTTCTGACCCAACAGGAAGCTGCAAATAGAAAGCAAAACCCTAGCCAAGGGGCTTCAACAGATCCAGAGAGGAAATGACACAGAAATAATACACCTTTTGGATGCGTGGGAGGCAGTAGAAATTTACATGTACCCCTGTCTTTCCAGCTTATGAGATAAGCAGAGGATTCAGCTTCCTGGAGGACGGCGAGGGAACCAGGAACAACCCATTTCTCTGTTTATAGAAAAATACCCAGCTGACATTCACCTCCCTTTACTCAAGGATGACGAAACAGAAAAAAAAAAAACATTCATGAAGAGATACAGCAATAAAGACAGAAGAGAATACAGCATTCAAAATGTGAAAGGACTCGCTTTTGGGGAAAAAAATTCACGAATCAAAACAGAAGTGAATTTTAGGGAGCGTCTGCTGTGTGTTCAATACAATTCAAAAAAACATAGATCTATGAAACAAAGGTAAAAGCCCAAATCAACATAATAGAAAGTGTCTTTAAAAAGAGACAAAACATGACAATAGAAAGACTACAAGAACTTACTGTCAAAAAGAAGTAAACGGTGACCAGTTTGTATACACCCGTCTCCTGTTTGGCTGTCACCCATGTCAGATACAAGCTGCAGCTGCCAACTTTCTGCTTTATGTAGCTGGCATACAAACCCTAGCGATTCCAGATGCTCCTTTCAAATTCTGCTGAGCTTTAGCATAACGTTCAGGTGCTTATGCTCCATCGGCTCCTCAGCCCACCTTTCTCTAGCTCTTCATCCTTTCCACTTAGAATATTCAGTCCTGCCCTGCCATACCCTACCTACCTCTCAGTGAAATTGCTATTCTTTGGGC